>JBANCZ010000918.1:0-26942 GCA_037040025.1 Sphaerogastrella javana | reverse complement strand
GGGTATGTGCATGTTGAGTGTGTTTGTCCGGCAAATTTATGTGGCAATTAACAACACTCTGAGGACAGTTTCGACCCCGAAAATATTCATTAAAATTTTTCATTGTTTGACTTTGAGATTTTTGTTGTTTTTTTCGGCTTATCGCAAGTGCAATGTGTCTTCAGTTTGGCCCTCCCTCTCTCTCTCTCTCTCTCTCTCTCTCTCTCTCTCTCTCTATTACTTGCATTGTGTAAAGTCTCTTGTGTAAATTTAGAAATTTATAGTTATTTAAAAATTCAAAGACAGAGAGCTAGAGAGTGTGTCATACATAGATGAGGTATGTGTGAATGTGTATATCTTTGTGTATATGTGTATTAGTATGTTTGTGTGTGTGTGTGCGAGTCTGACTGTGTATATGTGCGTGCATTGTGTGGCACTTTTGTAGCCAAATATGAATAAATTATCGGGCCATTGTTTGCTGCTTGAAACGTAACCAAATTGCCATTGCCCGGCAACAGAAGCGAGTCGAAGTTTCTGCCAAGTCTTGGTCATAAGCAACACGGATGCGGATACACAAACAGACAAACACATACACCCACACACACGTACACACATGAATACTGTGCAGCAGTTGGTACAGGGCATTGTCTTAGCACACGGTACCCTCCAGGCGGAGGACTCCCTTCGTGGCACAAACCGTAGCAAACCCTTTGCAGTTGCTGTTGACATGGCTTTTGTCATTTTCTGGTTTCGGGCAAGCAAACAAAGCCAAAATCCAAGGAGGAAGCAGTGGCCCAAGGGGACAACATAGCATAGATATTGTGGGAGAGAAACAAAAAGAGTGAGAGGTGAAAGAACGAGACAAAGAAGTGAGGGTGCAGGAGCGTACGCAAAACTGTGACTATACTTGGCACCGTGTTGTTTATGTTGTAGAATCAAAATTAAAGTAAGGCGAACGAGAGCATAGATTCAGGGATACACATAGAGTGGGATGAAGTCAAAAGAAGCGAAAGGGAGAGGTAGACCTAGAGCTGTAGAGATTGGGACTTGAAGTAGAGCACAGGGAAATGCGGGAGTTTAACACAACATGTGTTTAGTTTTTAGTTATTTCAGTTTGGAATCCCTTATGCAATTATATTTACATATACACAAAATATATTTATAAATATTTAAACTTTGAGGAAATTTATAATTTATTTGCATTCAGCCACAGTGGTTACAATATTTATTTACACACTTTTTAAACATTTTGGCGCTCGCAAAATGGATAATTAAGTTGTATTCGCCCACAACGATTTACAAAACATTTCAACAATCCACACATATAATGCAATTTATTCCACATGAAATGATAATACAATTAAAATAAATTTTAAATAAAAGTATTTCCAATTGCAATGAATTCAACGAAGTGGCTTATAAAATGTTTATTCATTTCAAATAAATACATGCAAATTGCAATGAAGTCAATGTGACATTCGCTTAAAAGTTCTGTAAAATATCATATACTTTTGTAATGTGTAAAATCTCATTTGTGGTAAATCGGTAAAAGGGGCATAATTTATGCTTTTCATTATTATTCTAAATACGCAGACTCAAAACGAGTAATTTGTTTTTCAATTGTAAAATTTATCTGTACTTAATTTTATGTTCCTGTTTTCCAAATTTCATTATGCATGTCTTGTTTCTCATAGAAATTGGGTATACATATTTTAATAACAAATTCTATCTATCATACTCAACTAAATTTATCCAAACACGTTCCATTATATAAATGGGGGTATATGTTCCAAAAATTTAACTATTATATTATAAACACATAAGATACAGTTTCGTATAGATTAATTATTTCTAAATTAACTGATAGAGAAATTTTATTATCATGTTTTATCAATTTAACTTTGATATATATTATAAAATATTTTACCAATTTATTAATTTGTTATTGTGTTTGTATTTTGGTATGTTTAACTTTAATGTAGAGTGTTTTCGTTGAATTTTATTAATCATGCACACGTTTTGTGGTTCAATTAAATGAATGGGCAGGTTGGCATTATGTAAGGGCCCAACTTTAAGTACAACTGAAATCCAACTTCGACACTTCAGTTAGCCAACATTAGTCGTGCCACAAGTTGCACGAAAATGCGGAAAGTACGCAAAGTTGTTCAAAACAAATGCAGCATTTCAATTAAGTAACTTGCCGGGGCCAAGGCAGCACTCGAAGATTGAGCGCTCCGCCGGGGATAAGAAGGCGCACGAATAAGAGAAATAGTGGCACAGACAGCGAAAGAGTAAGAGTTGGAGAAAGGGAGAAACAGTGACCTGGCAGCTAAAGTTGAGAAAGTTGGAAAAATGCTTGAAATGCATGAGCATGAGGTAACGAACAGCTCGACATCTGGACATTGATGCTGCCTGCCTGGCTGCCATCAAACAAAGTTGGAACAGTTGAAATGGCCCGGCATAGCTCATACGTACTGTGGTACCCGGAGCGAAAGCCAGCCAGGCGATTGGGAGGTCAAGCGCAAGGTGGCATGCCATGAAAGTGCTCAAGCAAATGGTTGAATCGTTAACGTTGAGCCAACACACTGAATGGATTTTTATGTCTTGCTCTCGGTCTGAGGTCTGAGGTCGGAGCCCAACGGATCTGCCAGCGGTGGCTCTGGCTGTGGTTGTGACTGTAAGACTATGACTCAAGTTCTTTTTGGCCAACTCACACCGAATTGCCATTACAATTGCATGCCTGCCCAAGATGACTTGACTGCAGGACGGAAGGACAATGAGTGCAATCGCATCGCATTACATTTTCGTTTTCAGTTTCATTGTCAATTGACACTTTTGCAGCTGTTGTTGCAGCTGTTGCTGCTGCTGCTGGTGCTGCTGTTGCAATTGCAGCACGAATGACGGCATTTCGCGCTTGTTTTATGGATGTGGCAGTGTGGCAGCTGCTTATTGCATTCGTTTTGCTTCAATGTGGCAAACGTGTTATGGGTTAGCGTTACGCTCTGCCACTTTGTTTGCCCGAACGACTCTTCTAGAGCTCGCTCTCGCTCTCGTTTGGTGCCCTAGCACCGAGTTTTATAATTTTTTTATGCGCAATGTGCAACGTAGAAACCCAGATAGCAGAGATTCGGCTTACAAATTTTTTATATTGTAATATTTGAATTATTTAAGCCTTTGCTGATGTCTGTTTTTTACTTTACTATAATCAAACAGAGCTTTTAATATAAATCACCAATTTTTTAATATGAATTTTTCAATTTTAATGAAACGAATGTCAATTTATAAAGTGAAATGCCCCTGGATAAAGTACATAAATGCCATTTATATAAAGTGATATAAAGTGCAAAGTATTACATAACATATAGTGTACATTTATTTGTAGGGGCTCAATATTAATAAATATATAAGTTATATTTTCATGTAGTGAAATTTTTTTAATAAATATACGTTTATTTATTTATGCATGCTTACATTTCGTTGAACCATTTCACCATTTGATATTGAGTTGCATATATATATTCAGGACAGTTTCCACGCTCAGTTCTCGGCATTTCATTCCATTTGTGTAATTAATAACGAACTGCCCCCACGGATATTTACAGCCACGCACTTTCTACTTTCCACTTTCTACTTTTCCGCTACAGTCACTGTCACAGTCACAGCCACAGACCCCGGGCTAGTGTTTTTGCTGCCGTGTCAACCGGTGCGACCCGCTTAAATGATTAATGAAGCTAAAAATGTCAAGTGTTTTTTTTTCCTTTTGGTATTTTATCAGAGCGCGTTTTTGCCGCACTTTGCGAAAGTAAAGTGAAGTTTTGCCTTTGAGTCAAACCGCACCTGCCTGGGGCGGACAGATCAGACAATCAGTCAGTACGCCAGTCTGTCAGTTAGTCACTCAGCCAGTCAGTTGGTCAATCAGTCAGTCAGCCAGTCCGTCAGACAGACAGGCTGCCTGTCAGTGAGCCAGCGGGACCATCAGAATGGTCGGGAGTGCAACTGTCCATCAATTATTCATTAATCAAGTCTAAATACATTTAAGTTGATATTAATTTTCTATGGCAATTAATTAGCGGAAGTGCAAGCGGCCGCCCCATTTCCGTTTCCACTTCAGCACCTCGCTGTGCCAGGTGCGTTTGAAGCATCAGACGTAAATTCCGCAATGTTGCTGCAATTTCAATTTGCAAACGGACTGGGGAATTAAAAAAATTCACCCACACAAACTAGTACATAAATGGAGAGAAACTTTTTACACTTTGCACCCATTAAAAATGTATATATTCACTTCAGTAGAAGCTTCATACCTATGTATCTATCTGTATGAATGCGTCAATCACTGAAACTCTAAGAGCTTAAGTAATCAAATTAAGTGTATATATAGCTAAAGTTTTGATAAATTTCTTCAATTCAGTGAAAATATTAGATAAAGTATAAAAGTATCATAAAAATGACTGTACAATGTTAAGCAAAATAGTAAAACATGAAATGATTTTAATCTGTGTAGTAATTGCTCACCCAAAGTGGGTTCAGTTCAAACAAAAATTCTAGAGAATTACTAGAACATGAAATTATAAAAATTTATTAACTTGAATACACTTTAAAAGGGAGAGACGAAACAAAAATACTGTAAAGCCATTACACATTTAGAGCAAAGCATCGTATCTCGATTATTATTTCGTGTACAACAAAATGCACTTGGCCGGGCAAAGCCGACCAAATGCTGGGCAATGTGGGGCGTACTGTCCATTAGCCACCTCAACGAACAAAGGCAGAAAAATTTAGTCAATTATTTATTTTTGCTAGCAGGGCTAGTACGCTGTTCGCGCTGCAATGCCTGCCTGGGCTTATCTTGACAGCCATTAAATGGCAGCCAAAGCGTTAGAATGTGTGATTTATCTATAGACACTGTAGGTTATATATCCCTGTACACAAGCCACACGTGTGTATATGTGTGTGGATTTTTAGCACGCACTGTGTAGCCCAAATAGGAGAAGCGTGACCACGTGATACTACAATATATATATATGTGTATATATATACTCGAGCTAACATGCGAGGCGACTTGCTTATCGCGCTTATCACGCGACACACACCCACACACGCTCTACCTCTCGCCTTCTTCCTCTCCCCCTGTGCTATTATCTGGAACTTTTAGCAACTGTATAGCATGTTTATCGCCTTTAATGCCTTTGCGAGCTGTGAGTTTAGTGTATTGACCCACAAGTCGTAGGTAAAACGTGGCCGCAGCCTCGCAATTTGTTAGCCTCTCGTCGATGGCCCATAAATTTTCCACTCGGCAAAATTTTCATGCGAGCTAATTTTGAGTTAAGTTCTCGTCTGAGATTCAGCTTGGGTTATTTGCCAAAGTATCCTAAAAATAGCACACACATACACACTCAGTGATATATATATATACACGCCTCCTACTACTCCCATCGTAGAGCGCCTATGACACGCACCATGATAGATGATTTTGCTTCTTTGGGCTAATAATAGCGCGACGAGGGCTGTTCCCAGCTCGAACATATAGCTCTTAGGCTCCTCAAGCTTCTTCTTCTATATTTTAGCTCTCGTCCTATCGCTCTGTCGTTCTCTCTCCTTGTCTTATTGTCGTCCTGTCTCTCCATTTTCATTAGAAGCTGCACCCAAACGCGAACAATGTATTGACATTTCAATTAATTAAGCACTGTCCCCATCATCCCTGCCCCCGCCGCTCCGATCCATTGCAAGTTTTGACCTTTGCCCTCCATTGATGTTGCGTGTCATTTGAGCCGAGGGCCCTCCCAATTGAGTTTATAATAACACGACCAGTCGCCTTCTATTGCCTGGAGGCAACTCTTGTGGCATACCTCGCCACCAAAAGCTACAGCAACTGCACCTTTGACCTTTGCCTTGATTTTGCAAGCTAGCACCCAGTGCCATATACCAAAAGTTATATATTTTATACTTTGCTGTTCTTGTTTATAAGACTTTTAATTTAAAAAACACAAAAGGTTCTATAAGGGTGTATTTGTAAAGGCAAAAGGAGGCATGGTAGACCCTTTAAAGAATATATAATTTTGATAGGTGTAAGGCAACAAGTCGATAGTCGTCTGTCTATAACCATGAATTCTAAGTATTTGAAATAGGTTCGATTAGGATTTAAATAAAACCCACAATAACTTTTTCTATTAACGCTCTTTCGCTTTCACCCGATTGTCCTCTTTCCTGTTATAAACCGATTATAAATAGTATATGTTATCGAAATCGATTACGTACAGCACCAAATAGAATATACTGCCAAAAAAATACTATACTAATTCGAAAATACTAAACACATGATCCATATTGTCGGGCTCCATCCCTACTATTTGATTTATATTTTTCTAATTGAACTTGAGTTTGTTTTTTGCTTTTTTACGATAACAATGGGGCAATATAAAAAAAAATGCAAAATCTTTATCAAATGTCTGCCAAATAATAAATATTAAAGTTAAGTCGCTAAAGCTAAGGTGGGCTTTATGCAAATCTTTATGCCACAAAAATGTCATACACACACACACACACACACACACATGTACACACATACATACTCACACACACACACACATATGGGAGGTGCTGTGCTGCGTTGTCTAAACGGCGAAATGCTACTAAGCCCACTTACTTACAATTTAGCAAAAAACAAAACGAAAACAAAACAAAAACAAAAACAAAAAAGAAAACGCAAAACGCAAAACACCGAGAGAATAATAATAAAAAAAATAACACATACTGCGAAAACGAGAGTGTAAAAAAATTTTGCATACATAAAACGAGCGGCGCATGGGGAGGGGGGAACAAAAATGAATCCAGCTTTATGGCACGCATACAGACGCAGACACTCACACACACGCAAGTCACACACAGATAGATGGCGAGATAGCAGGCGTGGCTGTAGGGAGCACAACACAATTGCATACACTCACACACACACACTCGCACACACTCGCACACACACACACACATACAGTGAGACACACAGACAGACGAAATACTTGACTTTATTCCATTGCTTGTAGCGCGAGTGCCTTAATAGTGTGCGTAAGCGAGGCGTGTGTGTGTATGTGTGTGTGTGTGGACTACTTTCTCGCATGCTATAGAAGACGAGCGGCACAAAATCCAATCAACATAACGAGCTACAAGCGCCGCTGAGCGGCATAAAAATGAAAAAAAAAAATAAAAATACAAAAAAATTATATATGCTATACACAGAGTTGTCTATGTATGAGTGTGTCTATCTGTGTGCGTGAGTGAGTGTGTGTGTGAGTGTGTTGAGATTGCACACACAGCATGCTCAACACGCTCAACACGTCATTTAACTCAGCGCTAGAGAGCGCAAAAGATAATATATACACTGCGCGAAATCAACAAAAACTTTACTGACGCCTTAAGCCATTCCAAAATGCCTTGAGCCCAAGCCACCAGAGTTAGCCCGAATCCAAGAAAGGGTTAACTGGCCATGCGGAATAGAATGCCATGACTTGGGCATGGCTTATGCCTCAGCTTCGAGAAATCTGAGGCCGAAATGATAATGCTCCCAAAGCCATTCGCTACGCTTAGCTAAAGTATGGCCTAAGTAAATGCAAAGAGCAAATGCTCGAGTTGAATGCAAAATATTCAAGTTCATCTAACTGGATTTAAGAATTATGTATGCTCAATTTCAAAATCTATTGTTGACATAAATGAAAGAAATTATAGATATTTTATATGCTTAGATATAACATATATGTATATGATATGGATGCATGTATTCCATTAACTGCATTTCATCACTCGTTTAAATAAATGTTTAGTAAAAAGCAAGAAAAATAGGTATCCTTAAAAAATAAATGAATATTTATAGTAAAAGTATAAAATATAAATATCAAGTATTAACAAATTAATACAAGCATAATATATACAAATCTTTTGAATATAGATATAGTTTCAAAATAAAATTAAACATATAAACATCAACTATTAACCCAATTCAATAAAATAAAATATGTTTATATCATATTAAAAAGTATTAAAGTAATAATAAACATCAAATAACACAAATATAATTTGTACTAAAAATATAATATAGAAATATCACCTTTTTATTTATTTTAAGTAAATATATAATTTATTTTCAATTGAAAATATTAACGATGTTAAACAAAATATAAATTATAAATAACCTTTAAAATTAAAATAATTATTTAAAATACGATTTTTAAATAATATATATAGAAATATTATTAATTAAATTATATGCCATCAACAGAAAACGTAAAATCTATAAAGAATTAATAATATTAATTTCACATACGAGCAAAATGAACAACAACAAATGCACTCAAATTTAAAAGCATTTTCATATATAAATAATCACACGCAGACAAGAAACTGGCCTAACTGTTGGCCCGGCAAAAGAAGATCCAACTTCATATATCAGACAGAATATATTCTTTTTGCTGGTCATTAATAATTGTCCGCAGAGGCTTTTTTTGTACGCCATACGGGCGTACATTCAACTTGTAACCAAAAGCAGCAACAACATCAGCAACAACAGCAGCAGTAGCAACAGCATGTGATGTGACAAGCGACATGTAAAAAGGAAAATGAATAAAAAATAGAGAGAGAAAAAAATGGAGAGTAACTCAAACGGTCTGAAACTGTAACGGAGACGCAGCAGAGCTATGGCCAAAAGGCCGAAGAGAGGTAGACAAAAGTAGATAGTAAAAAAAAAACAAATTGTGCACAGCTCAAAAAAGTATGTCGACTTGGCAGCAGCAGCAACAGCAACACTCAACAGCAGCAGCAACATCAGCAGCAGCAGTAGCAGGAGGATCAAGCAGGCAAGAACGAACAAATGAAATAAAAGTAAACCCATTTACACCACAGCCAGCTGAGGGAGCATGGCTGCTCCTCCTTTTCTCTCTCCTCCTGCTGCTGCTGCTGCTACGGATGCTGTTTGCCCACCAAAGGGTAGCTGTGGCTCTGGGTGGTGGCGCCGGCTGCTTTAGCTGGCAGCAAATGTGGGGCATTTGGCAGTCGCAGACGCAGTTGCCGTTGCCGTTGCCGTTGCTGTTGCATTTGCAGTCGCATTGTTAACTTTCTTTGACAGCAGGCCAAAAGAAGGAAAAAACACATCAGTATGCTGCAGTCGGCTGTGCACTACTTTAGAGCAAATGCACCTTGCCACGTTTTGGAACGTGATGCTTTTCCGCTTCTAATCAAATATGCACGCGTTGCATTTTATGATAGGTTTTGCGATAATCTCTAGAGATTATTAGTTCTTTATAAAAGCAATAATTTAATATAGTTTAAATAGTTTATTATATTTTAAAATTGTCTAGCAAAACTCAAACCGACTTACTTAACTATAGTATAAAATTGAGCGTAAAATAATAAAAGCTTTGCACTTTCGAAGCAGTGCAACAGACTCCGATGCAAGCAGTTCAAGCAGTGGAAACTCTGCGTTGCAGGCACAGTGTTTCCAGGGTATGGCATATATGTATGTGCATGTAGACCGCCCATGGTTGCACTGCTTGCCAGATTCATGCCCTGTCTTTCGCTCTTTCACCATCTAGCCCTCTCACCCTCTATCTCTCTCTTTCGTTCTCTCTTTCTCTGCTTCGTATGTCATCGTATAATATTTAGCTGCAGCTGTTTCAGTATCAGCTGCAAAACAGTCAACAATGCTGACGTTGTCTAGCACTGAGCAGGCAGCCAGCAACACAATGCACAGCAACAACAGCAACAGCAGCAACAGCAACAGCAACAGCAGCAACAATAGCAGTAAAAACAACAGTAACAACAACAATTGCAGCAGCAACAACAGCAACAACTTTGTGTATTTATGGCACGAAATTGCGGGCACAGCAGCAAATTAACACAGCACGAATCCTGGTCAGCCTGTTGCCATTCTTATGTGGCCCATTCCCATTCCAATTCGAGTTCCCATTTCCATTCAGTGTGCCCATTCTCTTGCACTACAATCCCGTTAAATTGATTATTTGGTTTACACACACACGCACACACACACACAAACACACACATTGTTTTCCACACGACTCGGTCATGGCCATTAGCAATAGCCGACATCAAGAGCAACACCAAGCCGCCAACACCAACACCAACACCAACATCAATACCAATACCAATACCAATAGCAATACAAATTCCAATACCAATGCAAATGCCAATGCAAATGCAAGTACAATTGTTGTCCTGCACTGCAACTGATATGCGAAAAGTCGCATTCACAAAACTGGGCGTGGCAGTCATACGCACTTGCCTCCCACACACACACCAGCAGCAGCAACAGCAACAGCAACAGCAACAGCAGCAGAACCACACGCACTTATCAGCATTCACAGCACGTCAACAGTGACGTTGCTGCTGTTGCTGTTGCTGCTGTTGCTGCTGTTGCTGCTGCTGCTGTTGTTGCTGCTGCTGTTGCAGTCGAAGCCGACGTCAGCATCATCAGCGCGGTGAAGTGCACAAAAATGCTTATAAAGGATTAATTCGATTGCAATATTCACATTTGCATGGACCACATCAGTTCTGCTTCGCTTCGCTCTTATCCTTTCCTTCTCACTCACTCACTGCCTCTCTCTCTTTCTCTCACTCTTTCACTCTCTCTTTCCCTCTCCCTCTCAGGCTCTTTCATTCAGTGTTGCTGTTTCGTTTTCGGTTTCGGTTTCGGTTAGTGCTTCCTGGCCTGGTCAAAGCCTGATATGCTGCAAGTCCTTGTTCTATAGCCAGCCAGAGTTTCTGCATTGTTGCTGCGCCTGTTTATATTTCTGATATTTTAATTGTTCTGGCATGGTAATGATTTTTTATGTGGCGGCTTTAAAAAGGATATATACGCAAAGTCTCTTAATCTAGTTTCCTAGGCAGCGCACAGACAATCAATTCTCGTATTTAATTTGTCCTGAGCTGATTTCGCATGAACTGCTATAATTGTATTTACTTAAATGTGCAGCATTGCAATCCAGCTTTAAAAAAAAATCAATTGTATAACTTCATTCAACTACATAGTATTAATTTATCAAGTTTGTTTTTACACACAAACTTTGTGTACTTTTTTAGTGTTTTTCAAATTGGCAGATATTTTATTTTAAATATGGGTATAGAAGATTTATTTTATATATGATTAAGATTTATATATTTAGGTAATATTTTAATATATATATAAAGATATTTTTTTATAAATCATACTTAATATTTTAAAAATAAATATTTAAGTGTGTTAAGTATCTTATTAAGAGATATACATTTTATATTATATTATATTTAAAATCTAAATATTTAAGTTTATTTTGCATATCACATAATCACATTATTGTATATTTTAAATATAAATATTTTAGTTTATTTTGTATATCATTTAGATATATAACATATTCAATTTTATGTATGTATATATAAATATTTATACTGTAATAAAAACTACAACAATTAACTAAAATAATAAATTTAAATGTAAAATTTAAAAATTAAATTTAAAATTTATAAGATATGCACAATGATATATCCAGAAACTAATCCAACCATCTAAACACATTTAAACAATGTTCTCCTCTGACTCTTAAATGTTAATTTAAATTGAAATTTAAGTGATTTCTTTGATGTGATCTAAAACTTTTGTTTGCATCAAAGAAGAATAAATTCTGCCTTAAACCAAGCAAATGATTTAATAGGCAGCTTGTGTAAAGTTCTGACAGTCAATCTAAGTACTCGAGAAATGCTGGAAATGCTTTTGGCAAGGCTTGAATGACAGGTGTGTTGGTCATTTAATTTTAATATGGCCAATTATCAAATTTTCATTGAATTATGGTCAAGCATAGAGACATTTATCTTGGCCAAACAACAATTTTGACTTTTCGAACAGAGAACTGATAATTGCTCTGATTTGATCTGAATTTATGTCTGTACAATTCAAGATTGAGACAATTGCTGTATGCCAAGTACAAATACGTAATAAATTACATATATACTACATATATACTAACTATAAACATGCTAAATTGTATTCAATTTCAGACACTTGGACTTGGACTTGGACTTGGACTTGGAATAATTACCTACAGCTAATTCAATTAATTGCAGCTACAGTAGCAGTTGCAGTTGTATCAAATTTTAGCATAAGAAGGAGAAGGAGGAGGAGGAGCCTTGCAGAGAGCCATGGGCACCGGACACTATTTCTGGGCGATTTTCTACTTTACCAGCCTGTGCAGCGCCTCACTGTAAGTACTGAATATTGTCGCTATCATTGTTCTTGTTGCTATTGTACACATGTCACATGCATTACGACACAGTAGCTGCTAAAAGTATACTTCACCTACTCGACTATCATTGTTATTATTTTATATCCGAATCCTTTCCATTTTGCACAAATTTTTTTTTTTTATTTTTTTGATTAACTTTTAAGTGGCGCCACTCAAAGAAATCTGCGAGTGGTCCTCGATTTACATACAATTGCCGTTAATTTGGCCGGCTTTTGGCCACGCCCATAGAAGGCAACAACAAACCATATATGTATATGCTTTACAACAGAGCATACATGTATATAAAATACTTCACTCACTCTCTCGCTATCTATCTCTTTCGTATACTATAATACCATTTCAAGTAGTTTGCTGTAGTTTCAGCTGTAGAGTTTATGCTTTTGCACCATTTCCCACCATGGACGATCTCTTGAACCGTCCTCTCCTGCTCATTTTGCTTGTATCTCATTTCCATAACATGTTTTTATGCAGTTTACAAGTTCTCTCTCGTTTACTCACAAAAAACAACAACAAGTACTTCACAACATCATTAAAATGTAATTAATTTTCATGTAATTTTTGTCGGAGCATAAATTTTGGAATTATTTACGCTCAAGCCGAGGACAGAGCCAACAGTTGATGTGGCTTTGCCCGGAGCTTTTTGATAAGTGCGACAGTGTATAATGCAAAATGCCTTCAGAAAAATACGACAACAAAAAAACAACCAAAACAACAATCAACTAATACATGTTCTAATTTGTACATAAAAAATGCAAACACTAAATTTCTGTAAAAAAAATACCCCCAAAAATTTATGATAAATTAACAATTACCAACGAACTTTGCTGTAAATTTTATGCAAATCTTTTCTTTTAATGCAATTCTCGCAAAAAGTATACGATTTTTTACACATTTTTTCAAAAGTAATTCAAAATTTTGTCTAAAATACACCATACAAACAAACAAGAAGAAATTTAAAAAAATTAAAATTATACGTGCGTACCTATCCATATCCTGATTTCAGAGCAAATAATGCCAAAATAAATTTCCGAGAAAAGGAGAAAAAAGTCTTAGATCAAATTTTAGGTGCAGGAAAATATGATGCCAGAATACGACCTTCTGGAATAAATGGCACAGGTGAGCATCACTTAATTTTTATACTCTATATACAATATTTCATATATATACAATATGTAGAAACTAATCTATAACCACATCAAACAAAACTCTAACAAGTTCAATTTTCCTTTGAATCTTTTCATTTGAGTTTGATCATTATTTGTGTACTTGAGTTTATTGGACAATTCTATAAATACGAAAACAAATTATTCAAATCTAAATGCTATAATAACAATTGGTAATACTTAAATAATCTATATGTATATTAGTAGGTCTCTAAATAAGTAAAAAGAATTATTCTAAAAATATACGAAAATTCTATATATATTCTTAGTTAGTCTAGGCACAGCGAAAAATAATTTCTAAAGTGCTATAGCCTAGTTCAGCTTGTAGTACAGCAAAATATTTAAATTACACTTATATACATAAGTTAATTATTTTCTGCAAAAACAAACAATTCTACGTAAACTATTCTCACAAACCTCTATGCCAGATGGTCCCGCCATAGTCAGAATCAATCTATTCGTACGCAGTATTATGACGATTAGTGATATTAAAATGGTAAGTGCTTAACACCGAGTTGAGCTTAAAAAAAACTCAAAAGAATATATAAAAAAATCAAATAAAAATCTATTAGAAATACTTTTGTCTTGGCCTAAAACCGAATTCGATTGTACCTCATTCGCAAAGCTCTATCTTCCGCTCTGTCTCTCTACATCTTTCTGTCTCTTGCTCTCAATTTGTAACTCACCATGTCTACCTCTCATCAACTCATCATTAAAAATAAAAAAAAATGAAAACCGCACCCCATATAAGTGCAGTACACCGTACAGATCTATACTTTATAATCTAATCCCCATGCCCGTTACAATTCGTTACGTTTCATGGTAGTATGCAGTTACATATATTATAACAATAACAAATATACCTAACTATACCCACTCTATATGCTATACCTAAACACACATACTCATAACATATATACACATATCTATTGCTCCCACTATACCCAAAGACAACTCGTAGACAAAATAAAAAGATATACAAGCAACAATTTACACTTTCTTTTTGTGTTCAAACTTGAGTTTCTTCTTTCAGCTCTCTCTCATTTTCTCCCGCTCTTCCACTATCTTTTTAACTACTGTCTATGCCTTACTCCCCCCACATACATACTCTATAACTTCCTTCTTTTATAAGTCTGTTGCTGTTCTTTGGCTATTGAAATTTGCGTTTTGTTTTGTGCATTCCGTTGTCTTTGCGAAAGAGAAACTCAAGAAAAACAAAAAGCATAAGCCACATTTATGGCCACATACATGTTATTGTATGTATTAGTTTACAATACATGGTTGGACACAAAAAAAAAAACAACAAAAAACAAAAAAAAAAAAAGAAACACACATTTTCTAGCGAGACACCACGTTTGTTGCATTTCACTTCCGTTTCACAGTTTTACGGCATCTCTATCTATATGTTAGTTTATCCGTTTGTTAAGGTTTTGTTCCTGCGTTACAGTTACACTTTACAGTTACCGTTACCTTTACAGTTGCCAATGTTTACTTTATGTTCCAACTGCATTATAGCTAGACGAAAGGCAGCTATATATGCTCCATATATGCTCTATATGCTTACTGAAAACCTATATATATACGTATATATATATATTCATATATCTAAATGTATATGTACTATTGTACTACTATTTTCACCTATAGCTAGCAGTACATACATCTTTGTTATATATATTTATATTTCTTTATATATGTATATTTTATGTTCGCTGTCTTTCTCTATAATTCTCTTTTATGTTCTTGGTTTCCCCTCAAATGTATCTTGAAGCAACATACTAACTGCTGAGGTGTAAGCAAATCGATAAAGCATCAGTTTCAACTGACATATCATCGTTTCAGTTGCCTGTCACAAACAGTAAATACAGACACATAATCTTACACACACACATAGATACACACAGATACAAAACATATGTATTTCAACTTGTATCTGATTAGTAATTGATTGAAGTTTCGTAGATTTCGAGGAGCAAACGTTGACATTTTATACAAAAAATGACAGTTAAACAAACATTTTACTATACGCATTAATACATACTATATAATATCCATTAGAGAACGGAAATCATAAATACAACAAAAAAAAAAGAATAAAAATCAACAATATCCATATGTACAACAACAATATAACTTTTTGTAGATGTATATTCCTGATTATACTTAATGTCAATATTAAGTTTTCTATGTGTGCTCACATTTCCACATTTGGCCATGGCTGAGTTTACAAACATTCTATATGTACTATATATCGTATATATACATATATACATCATATATATCTTCTCCTATATAATTTCAATAATTAAATTGCTGTGTTTACACACTTTTGTATCTGTGTGTATGTTTGCGTGTTTGTGTGTGTGCGTTTGATTTCCATTTTGATTGCTACAATAATAAAAATTTGATTTCGTTTACAGTTTATTTTTTTACGCTCTCTGTGTGTGTGTTTTGAGGTGTGTGTGTGGGTGGGTGTTTGTTGTGTATCTGTGTATCATATTGACTTTAGCCGCAGCACAGACATCATTAAAAACGCAAGAAAAAAAAAAATATAAACAAAATGCCATTAATATATAAAATAGTTCAACACTTGGCCACAGCATAGTCATTTTCATAGAGTCAATAATGAAAATCACAATTAAAACAATAATAATAACAATAACAACAACAATAACAATAATAATAATATTATTAACAAACAGAAAGTCACATATAACAACAATAAATGAATGTCCATCAATTAGCACAAATAAACAGCATACTAGCCTTCAATATGTATCTCACATATTTTTACCATTTGTGTTTTCAATTTTGATTGCATTTTCACGCTCACATTTAATTTTCAAGCCTAACAAAAAATGAAAACATCTCTATAAATACATAATCAATACAATAAGCCCTACCTCATGCCTAAGAAATCTATCTCTTTCTCTCTCTCACACATATACATTTTGTAGCAACTGTACTTAGTACTAACCGAGAACTTTAGTTTTAATAAATCTAGGTATTTTACTAACATTTATTTTATGTATGTATATATTAAACTACATTCTCTTTGGAATATAAATAAATCTTAGCTTAGTACACTAAGTTTTTAAAACTAAGCACCAAATGACCGGCATAAAAATGAAAATAAAAGTTTATTACAGATGAGTAAAAACCGAGAGACGCATAAAACATAAACACATATCACGTAAACGGGATAGAGATAATATAACCAATCTCTCTCTCTCTACCTCTCACTGCACTCTCTGAGTATGGTTTGGTCAGTTTAACGAGTATGAGTACTTTTCAACTATTTTAGATGCTAAGTTTTGGTTTTTAGTGCGTACTCAGCTGCTTGAGGCAATAGTTCAAACTAAAGCTGAAACTGAAACTGAAACTGAAGATTTAGCTGTAGCCGTATCTCAGTTCTGCGGTTGGACGTTGGGTTGTAAAACAGAACAAAAAATTTCCATTATTATCACACTTTGCTCGATATATTTGTAAAAATGCGGTCTATCTATATGTATTATCCTTCAGATGGTCCAGCTGTTGTGCGCGTCAACATATTCGTTAGAAGTATATCGAAAATCGATGATGTAACTATGGTAAGTGCGAGGGAAAACAAAAAAAAAATAAATAAATAAAAATCATATAACAAGAAACCAAATGAAAACTACTACAAGCACTGCTACATATACAGGGCTATAGCATATAGAGACCATATCCATCAATTTATTGCTGCCTGAGTGTATGCGCATTGGTGTTGCCCAAGCACTTCAATCCATATGCGCGATACTAAACTTTAAAATGGTCGTCCCGTCACTCAGACTCTATCCCTCCTAGCTCGGTGTCTATCTCTCTCTCTCTCTGTTCCTTACTACCTCTGTCTCTCTCTCCCTCAATCTTTCTGTGCCCCTCTGTGTCTGTCAGGATGTCTTTCAGTGAATTATGAATAATATATACCGTATACGGTGTTAGATCTTATGTCTAACCTATGAGTAGGCATTGACCAACAGAAAAAACACAATTTTCATATGAATATTGATATCTATGCTATCTTTATACATACATCTATTTATATATATATATTTATATCTAACTATTATATATATCGGATATTGGTATTTAAATGCGTTAAATTGTTTAAATATCGATGTGTTTCATTTTCTATTTTCTAATGTTATGAAATTCTAATTTTCTTTTACCAATCTGAACTTTAACTTTGAATCAAAGCGAAATGAAATAATTATACATTTCGATTAGTATTTGTATTTCTGTTAAGTTTAATTTAAACGATTTGCATTGGTAATTTGTAAGTGATTCTGTGTCTTAGTTTAATAATTTTTGTTCATTTTAATTTGGCCTAACGAAAATGTAAAATAATAATACTAAACATTTGTTCTGTAGCAACAAAAAAAAAAAAAAACAATTTACTAAAAAAACATCAACAAAGAAAATGTCTTTTTGGATCTCTCTACCTAACTCTTTCTCTCTCTCTCATTCTGTCTCTATGTCTATCAAACTAATCTCTTTATCCTATGCAACATTATGTATTTTCCATCACACTCTATCTTCATCTAACTCGCTCTCACTGTATATTTCTTTTGACCAAAACTATTTGTAAGCTTTTCAACTAAACTGTAACTAAACCCAAACATTACTACTCAATTAGCCATTAATTCTCTATCTATCTCTAACTATCTCTCACTCTCGCTCTCTATCTCTCTCTCTCTCTCTCTGTCTGTCAATGTTAATTATGCCTACATAAATTAACTAATCTCTCTATCGCTTATCTAATTATTACTAATTGTGATTATGACTGCCTACTAGGTCTGTCGCTCGCATATTAAAATGGAATAGATACAGAAACAGAAACATAAACTGAATTTTATATTATTCAAATACGCCTGAATTAAATATTGTTTACATTTTCCATTTCCATTATACAATTAACAAATTTGTTCAATTTTATTTTGATAAATGCTCTTATCTAGTTTTAGTGAAAAAAAAAACATCAACAACAACAATAATAAATAATTGTATTCAACAAACCGAGCTGTGATATTTAATTCTATTCATTTTTGTGTGCTTCGTATGTGTGTGTGTGTTATGGTTAGTTATGTTATGTATTCCGCCAGAGTTCCAATTTAACCTCACATTTCCCATAAAAATAATAACGAGCTCGATCTATTTGTAGCTCTCATAACACTCCACATATAATTCAATATGGTTTACATTACATTTAGTTTTTCTGTATTTGCTTTTACTTGAAATTAATAGAAATCAAAACTAATAGAACTTTGATAGAACAGATAAAACACTTCTAGCTAAAAACCAAAAAGAGAATTCAATTTTTAAGGTGTGAAAACTATTTGAAATATGTGTGGCATGCATTTTATACAGAAGATTAGAATCAAATGTCAATTGATTAATCAAGTTTAAGAAACTTATGTACTTTCGATTATATTAATATAATATATTATATATAATATATTATATTTCTTTCTTTCTTTCTCTTGTACTACTGGGTACTGGGAAGCAATATCAAAATATTTCAAGTTTCAATGAGATCCATGCAGACATATTTCTCCGTTTAACAAAATTCGATGCGAGATGATGTTGTCATTTATCAAATTTTTCTTTTAATGGAAAAAAACATTAAATTTGTATAATTTTGAATTTGTTTTGAACATTTCGTGCGCACATAAAAATTCATCTAAGTTAAGAATATAGTTATTGCAATTGCTATAAGCTAGACTTAAGTCTAAGGTCTGAGTTAAGTAAAGCTAAGCGTCTAACAAATATAATTAAGCTATCTAATATCTATACCATGCATTATACCATAACTTATGAAAGCGAAAAGACCCACGAATTTTGATATGATAATATTTTAGACAATGCAGCAACTTATGTAAAGGTCAACATGTTTCTGCGCTCCATATCGAAAATCGATGATTATAAAATGGTGAGTTTCGGCTCTGAACTAAATATCAACAACAACAACAAACAGCACATAAAGAACCCCTACACGAATACTGAATACTAAATATTGAATACTGAATACTGTATCATGAATATTGTGTATTGTAATGAATACTGAATGATGTATGTGAATAAAAAACAATTACAATAAATCCCCAAAGCGCTTTAAAATTTTTGCTCTAAATAGTCTCACAACTCGGAAGTCTACATTTAACTATACGTGTACTGTATACGTGTGTGTATATGTGTGTGTGTGTGTGTGTGTGTGTGTGTGTGTGTGTATGCGTGTGTATTTGTCGGTGTGTGGTTGTGTGCAAATTTCCTTAATACAACGCGAGAGCTTCGCTTTTTCAATACCATGTTATAATACATTAAATATGTCCACAGCATAAATAAGTTGTATGTATGTATATTTGATATGAACTATGTAAATTATAAACAAATTATATATATATATACATGTATGTATAAAAATATGTAAAAAAATATATACAAAATTTACCAATTAAAATAAACGCAATTTAATTAAGTGTAATAAATTCGATATTCATGGTATAATATTTTTACATTTCCCCAAACTTAAAATTGTCTTGCAAGCCTTTCAAAATTTCACAAAATTCACAATTATTTACACAATTTTTTTACGATTAATTAAAAAGCAAATTGGCAAATAACTTCTCAAAATTTTGTATATCTATATTTGATAAATTGGCAGAGTTAATCGAATAAAAATGTAAGGGATTTGTGTAAAATAAAAATACTTCGGGATAAATACGATAAATATACATGAATTTATTTATTGTACCTATGTGTATATGTCAAATATAATTCTCCGCTTTACTTATACTTTTATTCACTTAACAAACTGTAAAAACAATTTAACTTCTCTGTAACTATGAACTGATTTATTGATTCATTTGTTTTTTGATATTAATACTTTTCCATTTCAAGCCAATTTCTACAGGCGCAAGCTTCGAACACAATTTTAAACTGAGAAAGCAAGTAATTAGTATAACTTAAGCTAGTCATAAAGTAAGTCCTTTAATGTAGTTAATGCCGCTGTACTTATGTAATTTTAAGACGAATACTAAATTCATTCACCAAATTCATTCAGTTCAATTCAGTTTCACTCAAACCATCAAGCACATGCGATCAATCAGTTTATCTCTCATCTTGATCTATTAAATGATTCTTAATTTTTATTATACCTTTTCAAAATGCCATTGATTTAACTATAATTCACCCCAAAATGCTAATAGTTACTAACTAACAAACTAAATGAAAATGTTTACCACACAAGCGAGTACAAAACCAATGAACAACTACTAACATTTTTTATATTAATCCAAATGTCTAACTGTAAGTACATTACAAATAGTTAACATCAAGATATTCATTCATGTGTTCACGGGATTCCGCATTTGTCAGCCCCAATTTCCGTTTTCAAATTGCGGATAACATCATAAAAAAAAAACAACAAACTACTCTTCGCCGTACTCTCTCTCTCCCACTGAACATGTGTCAAAGATAAAAAACATTAAAAAACATACACCGCATTAAAAAGCCAACTCTGACAGTAGCTGTCAGCCATGTAAAGCAAAAAAAAAAAGTAGAAAAAAAAAAAATAGAACATAAACTGGCATCAATTTATTTACATTTTTTAAAACATGCCATAAATAAAACGAAATTAATTCTTTGCACTCGCTACATTCATCGAAGCTACAACAGAATATATAGTTAATAATAAAAAGTGCGGCCATCAATTGTACGCAGATAGTTTCCGACTTCATTATTTACAAATATATAAAAAGCTTGCTAGGTTAATAACTCGTTTCGATTAATTACAACATTTCTTTCTTTAATTTTCCGTTCGATTTCCTTTGACTGACCCAAAACATAACATTTATAGAGCATGAACAAGTGGGTTATCAAAAATCTTAATGCGTTTTATTTATTTTTATGTTGAGTAAAAATATTCAATTTACAAACTAAATAAATTGGATATTAATAATTCCAATTTAATCTAAGATTAATAAAATTTATGAACTTTATATTTAATGCAGAAATTTAAGGGAAAAATTTTCAATATTATCTTTATGCCTTGTACGCTGAAAAGTATGCTATACTTATTGGGGTTTTCGTCCATATTATGATAAGCTTTTAAGCTATAACCAATACTATATACCATCATTAAAAATTTTAACAAAAAATAAATAAAGAAATCAATAGAAATCACATTAAAACTGTCAATATTAATGACAAAAAAAATTTAAATATTATTTGATATAATATTACCATAATATTCCAATTCATACTTAAATAAATTTAGATACTCTAGAAATAAATCTCAACAAAGATGTTCCGTAATATGTTATTTAAACGATTTATAGAAATTTTGAGAACAATTATTTCATGTTTTTTTAAGAATATTTTCAATTGTTAATATGATTTCTAAGTATTGAAATAATATTGCATGAGTTGCATAAGGTAACTGTAAGTAATAACATATTATTATATATATTTGTATTTAATAATTATTTTATATAGACTTACTAAAAGAATGCTAAAGTTAGTTAAACTTTAAGATTACAATTGCACTTGACTTGCTTTTCATTTTATGCGCTGCCTGCTTCTGCTTGACTTTCCGCTTTTCCGCATTTTCCCACATTTTACTGTTGCCATTGCCATTGCCATTGCCTGTCGCTGTTCAATATTGTAGTATTCTTTCGATTTCCGTTTTTTGCTGATTCGCATCTATATTCTGTATTTTTTTTATAGATTTTTGGCACGTCTTGCGCTGTTTTTGCTCATTTGTTGCCTGGCCTTTTTTGTATTTTGTATGCAACACGTTGCAACGTTGAACAATGCATTCGATAATGATGCTGATACACACGGAATGTTGAATGTTATATGTTGTATATGGCATTGTTGTGCTACACGTTGTTTATGCTGCATGCTCAGCATTGTGAGGCGATATTGCATTGCATTTTGATACGAATGCGACATGAATATAAACCCTCAATCTACCATATACTATATACCAATACCATATACCAAATATCGAATACCAAATATCAAGCTGAGATTTTGCAACTAGCCAAAATTCACTAAAAGGCAAACGCTTCCATAAGACAATTTTTCAAAATATACACCTTAGCCACGATATATCAACAAACAATTAAAACCAAACTTACTAAATACTGATATAAAATACAATAAAACAATTGAAAACGTTCGCCACGCCTCGCCATGCCTTGCTCGCAAAACTCTCTACTCTCTCTCTCTCTCTCTCTCTCTCTCTTTCTCTACATATATAAAATTTCTCTCATTTAACTTAACCACAAAAAAAAACAACTAAAAGTGATTTCATTAAATATATATCGCTAAATGCCCCTCCTTACCTTGCTAAAGAAATTTCAAAAGCCCCTCCCAACAAAAAATGCAAATAACATGAAATTAATTATACGAAAACAGTTGGTAAAAACTTCCTAAAGAACGTTTATATGAATTCGATGAAAGCAAAATTTGCATTATAGTTCATACATTGAATCGGATTGAAGTTTAAATTGAATTTGAACAAAAAAAATAAAGAAAAGCAAAAGCAATAAAGACCTTGAACTTCCCTTACTAATAAAGTCATTTTCTCTCTAATCTGTCAACCCAATGATGATAATGGTGTTCGTAATGATGACGCATCGTAGGAGTACAGTGTACAGCTGACATTCCGAGAGCAGTGGACGGATGAGCGTCTCAAGTTCGATGATATACAGGGTAAACAATCTATATTATTTGATGATACTCTTTGAAATGAAATTTTTATTACTATTGTATTTACATTTGTGTTTATTATATTGTATTTAAATTGTAGGACGCCTCAAATATCTAACACTGACGGAGGCTAATCGTGTCTGGATGCCGGATTTGTTCTTCTCAAATGAGAAGGAGGGACACTTTCACAACATCATTATGCCCAATGTGTATATACGTATATTCCCCAATGGATCTGTGCTCTACAGTATACGCATCTCATTAACATTGGCCTGCCCAATGAATCTCAAACTGTATCCATTGGATAGACAAATCTGCTCACTACGAATGGCTAGCTGTAAGTTTCATTTCTCCGGTTGCATAGTGTCCATAATTCATTAATTTCACATAAAAAAATCTCGGTGTAAAATTGTAATGTATACTATATGGATGATGTTACTTTGTCGCATGATAGATGGCTGGACGACGAACGACTTGGTGTTCCTTTGGAAGGAGGGCGATCCAGTGCAAGTGGTTAAGAACTTACACCTACCTCGCTTCACATTGGAGAAGTTTTTGACTGATTACTGTAACAGTAAAACCAATACGGGTACGTAGTGTTCTGTGTGTGTTCATTGTTGTGTTGATTGTGTTGAGAACTCTCTCTCTCTCTCTCTCTGTATATATATATATATCTTCTTTACTATATACTCTAACAATCTTTCTCTCTCTGTATCAGTTATATATATCTGAAAAGTTTGCACTTATTTATATTATATTTATTATATAAGTATATAGACTTGTAGCATACTTTTATTTTGTTTTTTGCTGCTCGTTTTCATTTAGTTCAAATAAAAATAAAGAAGTATACAAAACTTAGTTGCCGCCTTTTAAAGTTTGTGACTTTTTAAATTTCCCCGTGGACCATTTGATAGGCGCTGCATGTGACATTCAGACAGAAGCCACAAAAAACTTTAAGTTTACTTGCTGGGCGTGTGTTTGTTAAGTTTATATTTTTTTCTTTTTAAATATAGTTCTATGTTCTCGAATATATTATAAACAGCATCATAAGCACTTCATAGCACAAGCAATACACATTCACACAAAAGATAGACGAAAACACTAGACTACATACACGGTGTAATGATGCCGTTTACACATGAGCATCGCATTGGGCCGTTATCAATACCCGAATCGCATAAAAACCAAGTTTTTACGATGTAATTCACACACACTCACAATACTCACTCATACACCTAGGCACATTCACACAAACACATTATCCGAGGGTATTTTAGTGCAGTTCGGGAATGCCGTGTCGCCTCACCTTGCCGCGTTTTTATGAGCACTTTGAAATCAGTTCGCGCTTTAAGTAAATGTTTACCTTGGCTACCAAGAACTACTTATCTGAGCTGAACTGAACTCGACTCAACTGAGCTAAGCAAAACGAGAGTAGAGCCATCTCTTTCTCTGTCTTTCTCTTTCTTCTGAGTGCGACAGGCAAATGCGAAACGGAAAATGCAAGAAAATGGCAAAAGGCGCACGGAAAGTAAATTAATCGAGGAAATTGTTTGCGACGTAGTTGCTTAAACTTGCACAAAGCACATTGCCAATGATGATGATATATACAAGCACACATACACACATAAATACATGCATATATACTATATGTTCTATACATATATACTTACATATTTGATATGTATGCGTTTGGCTTAGAACGCCAACATCAGGCAAACAAATACGCCAAAGTTTTTCTACCAACTTGGCAAATTGTGTGTCAGCATCTTAGGTGGATAATTTATAGCCACGGTGTTGCTACAGCTAACAGCTACAACAACATCAAGGAGAATAACAACAACAACAACAACAAGAACAACATTTGTTGGTTTTGGCAGTTTAGAAGTTCGCTGTTTAAGCACTTGCTAAAAATTACTTATGCTGCAGTTTAGAGATTTAGTTCATTATCATTGGAATAACAAAACTAATTCCACTTGAGTGCAATATGTGCAATATTTCCATAATATTTACTATTACCATTATGAGATCGAAGAGAAAACAAAACCCACCCTCTCCCTTTCTAGAGAGAGGCTGTTGAGCAGATAGTTATAGCTCTACAAAGCTATGTTAAGTTAACAGAATGAATTATCGAATTGCAACTAAACAAATATCGATATTATACACAAATCTTATAGAATGTAGTGATGCTAATTAACGACTCACTTTTTTACTTTATTCGTGTGGTCTAACATTAAATTCTCTTTGAAAATCATCAATTCTTAGCCATATACACATAGAAAATCATTCAACCAAACTTAGCTTAGCGCATTCCATTATTAGACAATAACAAAATAATAATAATAATAATAATAAAAGCATGAGCCCAACATAAACATTTCCTGTATTACTCTAAATACGAAGCAAAGATTATTTATTTACAAGTAACTACTACTACTACTACTACTATATTTGTTTAAAACTTTAGTCATTGCGTAGTTGTTGCATTTTAAAAACTTAGTTGCTCACATAAAGTATATTAATTTTATATATCTTCTATGAGCGTTAATGGACTGAATGAAAAACTGGGCACTGCTCCAGTCTAAAATGTAAATACATCCACAAAATAGGAAGAAAACAAAGAAAAAACAAAAACAAGAAACAAATGCGAGAATGTGAGAATGTGTTAAATAGGAAATGCACTAAGCCATTTTGATTGATGGCTTAAATACATACAGCCAAAACGCAAAAGCCACAATGCAATGCCAGATGTGCATAGTCGGGCGAATGAATATCTATGAATATCTGTGAATATATGTGCGCCGCATTAGATCCATGAGCCGGGGATCCAGCCAGGCAAATAAACCACACTCACGCAGCAGCAGCACCACTCGAATATTAAACTGAGTAATGCAAATATACGATATATAGAGCATTTAACGAGTGAAAGAGATATGTATGGGGAGCAAGAGAATGCTACGAATATCCATGTGAATATCCATGTGAATGAGCGAAATTGTGTAATGAGAAATGCGAAATGAGAAATGAATATATATATATATGAAAAATATGAGAATGTAAAATCATAAACAACTTTGTCTTGAAGAGTATGGAACGCACTGCCAACAAATTAACGGAAATGAAGCACAAGCAGGGGGCGTGGGCATAAAACATACAACACACACACACACACACACACATACACTCCCACACACACTCACACATGTGTAGATGTATGTGTGTGTGTGGGGGCGGTACGGAAGCAACGACAACTGGAGCACAACAACAAAAAAATTAAACGAAAAAGAAACAGAGAACGAAAATAGCACACAAAGCCTACGAACTTCATTTCCGTTAAGAGTTTTGTTGCAAAATATACAAAAAAAAAATTTTAAAAAAGAAAATTGAGAAAAAAGTCAGCAAATTGAATTGATGTTGATACACTTTTGCCTATGATGCCATTTTATAATTTTCCAAAACTCTCATTCTAAGTGTCTAACACACTCTCCACTCCATTCCACTACCCCTCACATACCCAGGCCACTCCACTCCATCTGTATCTCTATCTCTCTGTGTATACCTCTTTTTGGGTTTCTCTTCGTCGCATTTCTCTGTACTTTCTTTCGTTATTTTATGTAAATACATTATACGTACACCTCCACCATGAATCCCTACCCCCCGGACATTTTTAGACCCTGTGTTTAAAAAACACAAAAAGGGTCTATTAACTTTGGGCAAAGTCGATTTGTGTGTAACAGGCAGAAGGAGGCGTGCCACACCCCATAAAGTATATATATTCTTGATCAGGATG
>JBANCZ010000917.1:0-26945 GCA_037040025.1 Sphaerogastrella javana | reverse complement strand
ACCAACACGAACATATACACTCACATACATGCACACAATTTTGTGATAACGTTTAAGTAGTCTGCTTTCACTTGAACAAAATTTCTATCTTTAAATTATATATGTTACAGAGTTTAAATAAATAAATACAGCAAGTATATACAATTAAAACGAGATTAATATGTTTTCCAATCGTATGTTGGCAGATGTTTCTGGCATATGTTTCTGTTTCTCAAATTCAGACTTTGCTTTTCTGCTATCCTTACTGATAACAGACAAAGTCGGCGTGCCTATTCCCAGACTAGGAACTTTGTATTGCCCTCTGATTTAGTTTCGCATTTGAGCATGTAAGAAGTACTGAATACAATACTATGAAACGTTTGCACTTTTGTTCTCTGTTTTCATGCGCTATTGAAATTATGTGAAATACAGTATATTTTTAAAATAGGGTGCATTACGTATCACATATGCGATTCAGAAACTGTTTTATTCTTGCGTCTTTGATGTAAAGAACTTCATGTGCGATTTTACTTAACGTTTCAGCAATTATTTATGAAATATATTTTTTTTTTTACAATCAAAACAGGGTCTTTAAATACGCGGTGTTAGTTGGATATTCTTTCTACATGACATTTTTTTAGATAAACGATCGGATCTTTAATTTATTATAAAAAGATGTTAATAATAGACAAAGAGATAAAGTTGTTGGAGATGCTGTTGTTTGAGCAAGTTTCGCCTTTGTTCGGGTTGATCCGATGTGCGACATTTAAAAAAAATATTTTTTGGCGTTATGGTAGAACTAAAATCAGAATATCCAACCATGAAAACCAAAGGACTATAGTTTGTAAAAAAAACAACGTGTTCATAGAAACGGATATGTCTTAAACAATTTGACTAGTCATCCCCATCAAGTAATGTACTTTATGAGGTTTGCCAGTAAATAGACCATTTATTATTTTAAAATAGCTTCTACACGTATTAATAAAATAGGATGCATTACGAATTACATGTGAATCAGTGACTGCTCTATTTTAGAATCTTTTGTGTAAAGAACTTCGTAGGGGGTTTTATTTTAATTTATTGTTAATATATGGATTCTATTTTCAAACTTTAACAAATCTCTATGTACACTATCCATTCCATATTAGACTAACCACTTTTTTATTGGTGTTAGTTTTTTAATTCCATATAAAAATAAAAGACAGACAACGAGTGCAATCGCTGATAGCAGATATCATTCGAATTCAGTTGATGTCTTGTGCAAATCTTATAAACTTGAGGAATAGCCAATCTAATCTGAACAGTATATGTGTGCTAAAGCTAGAAACACGTTTTTAAGGCACACGTCATTAGAAATGTGTACTATAACTTTGTTGACACATACAATTTATCGCAAATTGCGCACGGTTTACATTCAGGGAGTCCATGATTTCCGGTCGAGTAGGGCGCCATCTTCGTTGTTGACTAAACTTGAAAATATCAAACATTACTTAAATGAATGTAGCTCTCCCTATCAATCCCTCTCCCCTTCTCGATGTTCATTTGTCCCTAGGTATGAATAATTATGAATAAACCCAAGTCTGACGTGTTTATTTTATTGAAAGTGGGCTGCATCGCAGTTTTTCTTATCTCTTATTTCTGATGCGTATTGCATTATTAGATGTAAATATACATGTGTGTACAATTATTGATGAAATAAGCCTGACGTCTGGCTACCCTCTCTCTCACACTTTCTCTAGGTCTCTTTCGGACTCTGCCTCTGTTTTTCTGTCTCGCAGTCTTTCTCTATTATTTTGTTGCTGTTTCTTTCTACATATGGTAGTTAGCCACGCATCAGATCCATTTATCAATTAGTAACGCCCATTCAATGAGGATTTCCGATGTGTGTCTGCCTTTTGTGTGCACATGGACGTTGCCTGAGGGGAGGCAACAGTGTAATTTTTAGCCCCTTTTATATAGTTCCATTATTAGTTGAGATTAAAACTCAACTAGTTGTATTCCCGCATTGACTGTGTTATCCCTCGGTCGACCAAATATTACAATCCTCCTACCTGCGGCCCTGTGATTGTCTACGTTTACTGTATGGCCTGTGTGGGCTGTACGGTCCACTTGCACGTGAAATTCACGTCAATTTGGCAATTTTAATGTGCGTACCGAAATAATTATTTGTGTCTAGGGATACCAGAGGTCATCAAAGTTCGTGCTATGCTGTAATTAGAATATGACAAGCTATCCATGGCTATTGAAAGGGAAACAAAAACCGGAGCTGAACTGGACCTGAAACCGTACAACTGAAATGGCATCCATAACAGTTAAGAGCGCGATTATGTTATGGCATATGGGACAGAGACAAGGAACTGTAACTGTAAATGTTATTGTAACTGTGACTCGGACTCATGCAGTGGTCATTAAATAATAATCCACTTAATATTAATTGCGCTGATTTCGCTCGGGCAACCTTTTAGCCCAAAAACAGAAATAATAGCATCTATTAGAGTGGGGGACAGTTCATAATTGCGGTCATTTCGAGTGCATTTAACAGTGAGGGTTGTCTTTAATAGAGATTGGTAGACGGGGTCGAGGTGGAGATTACCCACATGCTAACCATAACGTGCAGTATACATATAATTGTTTGGCCATAAGGTACAGGCACAAATTATACTCTAAACCCTTTTTAACTGCCGCACATGCTACCCATACATATATACGAACACTCACGCAAATACATTTTATGTAAATGAATGTATATCTATATACATGTACCCATGTATTATATTAAAATGCTATTAATTTATGCATTTTAATAAAAGCGTCGAAGCAATTACATAAAACATTTTTGAGCCTCAAAAACTGTAGAAACTATTTGGCATTTTTGACTATCAGCGCCAGCTGTTGTCCAACTTCTGCTCCTTTTCTAATTGCTTTTATTCCGAGTATTCAGCTAAAGGAACATATCAATTTATAGTCTGTGAGACACGTCTGTATGCAAATTACGATTTTAATTTGCTTTTATTACAAATGTACTGGAATATATGCTGTATCTACACTAATACCTTCCATACTTTACTTTGAATTTGCAAAAATTTAATTTTAAGGTACCTACTAGATTTTCAAAAATATTAGTATTTCAAAGATACTATCTATAAAATATGTTTTCTAATAAATGTGTATCTTTATTCGTGCTTATATGAACATACTGTAGCGTAATAAGCCCATTTGCATAGACAATCAGGCACTTTGTAATCGATACTCGGAAATTGCATTTCTGAAAACAAGAAACCAAAAGTGAACCAACAATCGAACATTCCGTTGGGATTGAGCGATTAGGAGGCAATCAAATCAAGTGCATATAAGTATAATCAGGGCAAACAAGCTAATGGCGCTGAGATTACGGTCCTATTGATAAGGCGAAGGGTCTATATGAGTGTAATGTTTTCGTGGCTGTTTCTACTTATTTGTTGGCTTTTGTTGTTTGCTGTTTTTTTTTTTTTCTTTTTTCGTATTAATGAAATGCTTTGCAAATTCGTTGAAGGGAGAAAGGGAAGCGTTTGCAACCTGAATCCAGGGAGAATTCACATTCGGATTCTGACACAGATCCACCCTAGAAAAGGGCGCAGCTGCAGGCAGGCAATTTGAATAAATCCACTTTTCAAGGTCAGTGGGTAAAATAAGTTGCGAAATTTTCAGCGCACCCCAATTGCTTAAAAACAAATAGCATAGAAAAAGTGAACAAAACAAAGTCCATCATGGGTTTTTAGATATATTAACCATCATATACACTATAAACTGACATTAACATTAAAACTTATACAACGCCTAAGAATAATAATAAGATTAAGTTGATTTATTCGGTCTAAACCACACGATGAAATATCGATATCTCAAAAAAAGTAAGTTGAATCTGAAAGATTGTGAATAACAAGCTACGACTAAGACAAGATTTACAAATAACAATTTGACGAAGAATTGATCGTTTACGATTGATATAATAAAATCTATAGATCAGCTGTCACGGATAGTTATTATTTCCAAATAGAGAAGATTTTAGCATGTTATTGTTTGAACTATAAGTCGATATACCCGAGTGATACAGTGTAGCAGCAGCCACCCTAAAAGCACTGCATATAGGGTTGTGATTTCTTGTTGCTGTTGCACGGAGAACCCAGAAGCGGATATGGTCAAAAGAATGACATGTGGCCAGGCGGTCGCACAAAATTTGCATACGCACATTGCCAAATTGCACAGGGATCGCAGCACAGTAGCAGCAGGATGAGGAGAATGAAAGTAAAGAAGGGCAATGGCAGAAGCCAAAGATGAGGCAGTACTAGAGTTCCCTAGGAATTACGCAGTGTCAGCTGCTGGTCATGCGTAAGCCCAACGCACGCGCCGCAACTAAAGAGCTAAAAAGCAACTGTACCTGCCACAGTCTCCGGTGGCACATAATACTGTGGCAGTACGACGTGTGGCATACGGCAGGGCTGCACACACACACACACAATTTGCAATGAACTTTACTTCTGGCTTGTGCACTCAAATATTTATTGCAAAAATTGGTTGTTGCTGTGGCAGTAAATTAAAATTCAATAAATCATAATTTTGTTTTAAGATGAAGTGGTGCCCAGCAGTGGTAGCTTCGTCTAATACTCTCCCATCTATATGCTTCCCTCTGTCTCTCTCATTCTATCGTTTTACACTTTCATTGCGTTATTTGTCGCTTGGGTGCCTTGAGAAAAAGTTCGATCGAAATTTCATTAGTGTCTGCGCTTTTTGTTTAAGTTTCACATTTAGTTTTCGCAATTATCCTTTTGCAATTTCCCTGCCCATCTTCCACTCCTACTTATGCGAAAACTTTCACCACGCTGAAAAAGTTTCAATGTGCACTTTTTCCGCTTGTTTACCACGTCAAGTTGCTTCTTTTTGCCTTGTTTGTATATTTTGATTAGATATAAACTTTAGTTTTGGCTTTAGTGGAATGAGAAAGAATAACTAAAAATTGTAAGGGACGATTGGTAATTTTAATTTGGGATAGTATATATTACGAGTAAATTGCAGGATAGTAAAGTAACGAAAAGAAATTCTAATCCGTAACTTAAAAATTGTATCAAATGTCCAGATACTACAGATACTTCTTTTGTCTGGCTTTTTTTTTGATGTTTTCGAAATTCGTTGTATTATCAATTTAGCAAGTATATTTTTTATATTTACCATTGTATACATTTATCTATTCTTCAAAACTAAAACTTATGTTAGTTCTATTTAGTAATTTAGTTGAATTTCTGTCCATGTTCAAATAATGTTCATGATTTTCAATTCGACTGCAATTTACTGCTCTCAAACAGAATGGAAACTCAATTTTTGTGGCCTGCTAATTAATTTTTGGCGTGTCGCGAACGACGCTGACGACTCTTGCAGCTAATTGTTATTGTTTTAACTACCGACAACGACGTTGATACCACCCAAAACATCCAGCAGCTTCAACCGCAGCCGCAACCCTCCCAAGCTATTGCCCATCACACTGGCAATTGATACCCTACACCCCTCAAGTCAATTTGCTGGCAGTTTTTGTGGTTTCCAGAGTTGCCAGGAGCCCAAAGACAGAATTCAGACTAAATGCAGACTGAGAGCGTGTCTATACATATATATATACATATATATACAGATATGTACATGTATATATGTGCAGCAAGGCGAAAATTTACGCTATAAACATAAAAATTAACGACTGCCACAAGTTGTAAAAGACAAAAGCAAAGTAACCAGACCTGCCCTTCCCCTCTCACCATGTAGCACTGTCTTTGAAACCCTCATCCCACACTCCGTACAGCGTTTGGTCAACATTAAAATCTGTTTTTATGAGGCGACCACACCTACCTAATGCCCGGGACGTGCCTCCTGCGCTTGATTAAAAATCAACAGGAAACTCGCTGTGAAAAAGCTGTGACCAATGCGGTTATACAACTATTTTCAAAATCTGGACGAGTGAAAAAAGTTAGGGTAACAGATTGCATTATGAGGGAGCAATCGATAGGCATTGCAATCGAATAGTTTTCATTGATATGGAGAAAAAATGTTTCATAGTAAACAATCACGAACAAAATTGAGCTAACTGACCCAAAATACTTTAAAAATCATTTGTAGCTTTGTTACCAATTAACTACATTGAGTAGGAAGTATTAAGTTTAAAGGCAAAACTGAAACTGACTGGAGGATCTGTTGGCCAAGGGCACAGTGAATGCCGCTATTTACGGCCAAGATGATGATAATTTCTTTCGCTTTCTTTTGATTTTTTTTGTCGTGTCATTGCAAATTGCGTGAATTGCTTGTGCCTCGCCGTGGCAATTGCAATAACTTTTCACGTCGGAGAGTTTCTACGGGTCTGTGGATACGATAGTCAGATGCATCTGCATCTGGCAGTTGCAACTGCCAGCTGCTGGGGATAACTTTGTGGCATGGCGTAATCCTCTGGCAGAAAAAACTGCTATTATCTTGTGGAAATTGTCTGCCAGGCGGCAAGAAATATGGATTAAAATGTTTCCACTGCCACAGCACGGAGCCAAAGAGTGAGCAGTGGCAAGTAGCAAGTAGCAAGTGGCAAGTGACAATGGAGGTGGTACATGGGTACGGATAGGTATACCGCCAGCTATCGTAGGAACAGCGCCAGCACTGTTGCTTGATTTTTTTGAAGTGCTGGCATTATGGCTACGTCGAGGCGGTTTGGTCTATGACCACACCCACTTTGCTGCCGCCCAGGCGTTTAAAATTTTTTTTTTGGCTTTTTTTGCGGCTCTTCATTTCAGCTCATGCATACAAAATTAGTGCGGTTTAACGATGCAGAGCGGGTGGTGAGAGAGGAGTGAAAGTAACTTACAGCACTTTCAGCATTTATGGCTTACAGCGAGAGTTAATCGCACTGTCATTCAGCCACTTTAGATTTCCAGGCCAGCGGTCTGTCCGTCCATCTCTGTCTATCTGTGCTACTACTTATTTCCTTCATCCTTGCAGCATATCCTGTAGTACATGCTATATGATTTTCATATTTTTTTCGGAATTGTCTCGTATTTGGCGGAGCGCGCATAATCGGCTTATGCCTCCGAGAGGAAGTGAAGCATCGCACGAGGTTTACAGACTTAATACAGCGTTTTTATCATACTGAGGCGATAGTACTTGCGATAGTATCGATAAAGCATTTTTATTTTGTTATGATATATTTTTCTAGTTAATGAATTGACTTCGAAATTGCATTCGGGTGAATTGGGATAAGAGTAACAATGCTACCGATAAGTTTTTCACAATAAGTCACTATATTACAAATAGACACACAAGTAAATTTAGAAAATTAACTATTTTAAATGGCTCACTTTATGATAATAAACATTATCAATAGAATAATTAATAGAAGCTTGTCAAATTTAAAACCGTCAGCCTCCACGGACCGTGTTGCAATATAAGTAAGTGTGTGACACCTATGCTACTCTAAAGTAAGTCAATAATCCGTTCTGCAGACATGTGGTGTGGTGTCAGTCTCAGTCAAATTGTGGTCATCTTCATAGGAGAAAGGGCCTAGACAGAAAGAGTGAATGTGAGAGTGAGAAGTGCTTTTAGTGCCATTTACAAACGATTTGCAGACTTAATTTTAGGGCCGGAAGCAAGAATTTCAATTAATTTCCTCTTCATTGAAACAGGTTGCGGTAATTTCAAGTGTGGGTAGGACGTGGTAGGAGCTTATTATATATGCAGCACTAGACAAAAACGATGAAATTTATATGGTAAATACACTACATTTCAGTGAAAGAGCATGGAAGTTATGTAACTCGACTGAAATGAAACATAATTATACAAATTTTAAGTCAAAATATAGAAAATATATTTTATATTGAAGAGTCCAACTTGATTTGGTTCGATATCAAGTATCATAAATTATTGGGAACCATCTATAATTAGTTGTAATAATTTTTATTGCAGTGTACGTCGCACTGATTGAAATTACGCTGTACGAGATATGAAACAAAGTAGCCGAAGTTAATGCCGTTTGCTGTCGAAACTTTTGTCAGCATTATGATAGCTGTACAATGAACCCAATACTAGAATCAGTTGGACAAAGGGGATTGGGTGTGGTTGAGTTAAACGCATCGTGAATGAGTGGTGATTAGGGGGAGGGATGGTGACTAGTTGAACTGCCCCGTAACAAAGGCCGCGCCATTGCGGCGGCACGTAGCCGGGAAAACTTTTCCGTATCAACAAGATAAGGAGATTTACTTAAAGTTCCAAACCGAAAGTCGACAAAATTCTCGACGTGTCGCTGTCTGCTTTTTTGCAAATTGTGAATTTCCAATTGACACACACATGTAGTAGTATTATAGTATAGATATACATAGTTATAGATGCCATGGAGCACGTCACAGATAACGCTTCGTTTGCGTGTGGCCAAGGCATCACCAGATGCAGTCGCTGCATTTCGATAATTAGAAATGCAATTGATTAACATTGACAGTTACATTACCTCACTCTCTTTTCTACTCTTTGAATCTCAGACCCTTCTTCGTAAGTATGCACCTTAACTACTACCTATTGCATTAAAAGTGAGCTGCAATATACATTTGTTTTTCCCCTCTTAATGACTATGAAGCCCAATTGCTATAGATGATAGAGAGAAAATAAAGAAAATTAAAATGAATTTTTATTTTAATATCTTTAGTCCATTTTTTCCAAATCCTTAATAAAAATACTTGTTCTTAATATGTTTTTCCCATTTTTTTCCTACTTCGAAATCTTCTGGAATCTGGAATCTGGAATGCATGATTTATTCCATTCGCTCAATAAAATTCCCGCTGGGCTACATTGCACTACTATAGGAAGGCAACACGTAAATGCAATCAACCTGAGCTCACGTCGAGATATCGAAGTGGAACCATTGCATCTGTCACAATCGCAACTTGCATTTGCAGTTTTGCGTGTAAGTTGCCAGTTGCTGGATCAAGGCAAAATATTTAGTAATAGTTACAGGGCGTGGGTGTAGTACGACGTGACCGGGTATCGTTTGGGGGGACTCGGGACTCAGTTTGAAGTGGATTAATCAGGGCACGAGTGACGTCTGTCTATGGAGACTACAACTAGTCGATTGGCACGTATCACCTGAAGGCATTTCATGTGGTCTATCGTAAATTAAACTAAAGACATTTCATGCACATTCCCTAAAGTCTGATGTTATGGTGCATTAAATGTATAATATATTTCAGATACAACTGCTCGTTTTTTATCGACAGCATTAACAAATGACAGCACTAAGACTTCAAACTAAATGCTTATGTTGGTACGACAACATATTTAGATAACGGTAAAAACTTTAATTAAAATACATTTTCCTTAACTTTTTATAAATGATGAAGAATACTCAGTATAGATACTACAATGTTCATATGAGTCTAAACTTTCAGCAGTCACTAGTCAACCGCATCAAATCAAAATAATTTCCGAAGAGTAATGTTACTCAAATCCAAGGGTTTTTCTTATCGACACGAAAATGTGATACGATGCGATGCGATGCGATTTTAATAACATTTTTAGAGATATTGCGGCGTTAATACCCGCAGGATAATATCCAGGATAATACCCGCACGCATGTTGGTACAGCGCAAAAACATCAACATCAAAGATTCTATGCAAACGGCAAGTTATTGGGGCGTTTGTAAAGTAAAAATAATAAACCATTCGGCAATTGTCTCAGTCTCGCTCTCTAATAAAACATTTTAACTCGCAATTTGATGGCTGTGTTTTTATTTTTATTCGCATTTTTATTTGTGTGGCATTGCGACGGACATATAAAAACAACAACCGGCAAACAAACAACATACACAGCACACACAGAAGGTGAGGGTCCTGTTCTCAGGGTGCAAACACCTTGAAGCGCTTTAATTTTTACGATTGCCAGGACAGTAGACCCAACCTAGAGTTGCTGCGTCTGATATCGCATAACAAGATGCATCAAAACGAACGCAACAGTCGACTGTATCGTACTGTCACATATACCCTGTATATTGTCAAAAAAAAAAAATCGTCCAGTTTATATTAATATGTGTACTCGATGTCTTTGCCTTTCATGCTTCCGTGCGTGACTTTACCATAAACCCAGCATAGCTTATGTGAGCCGTATTCACTGAGTATCGGAAAAGAGACACACTAAAATTTATACAATTAGAAATTAATATTATACAATTTGATGTGCTGCCAGGAGCTAAAGCAGCAGTACACGCTTCTGTCATAAAAATTTTGATCTGTATGCCCCATGATTCATGTGCCAAATGCATTTTTATGTTATTATTTGAATACATGTCAAGGGTAGAGGGCAAACACAGAGGCTGCGACTCTTGTTATGAGCTGTTTAATATTTTAGTACGCATTCACATTCCCATTCACAATTGTTTATATATTGTAAGAATGACTGGAGATAATTTCTAGCCACGATAATCATAAATATTTTTATTAATCATTTAAGACTGAACGAGGCCTGGCTTAACAGCAATTGATAAGCCTCGATTGATACGCAACAAAAACAACAGAACCTGAGAAACTTAACATCTGCAGAAAAGTTTGAGCACAACTTCAGGTTCATTTGCAAGTCGTATGGCCCGGGGGATTAGGTAAAAATACAAAGTCATTACAGCACGGTCCACTCATAATTAAAATATTTACAAAAATCCCTCGAAGGATAAAGTGCAGCGAGCATAAGAAACAGTTTTAATAATTAGCCAATAGATTTATTTTGACGAACGATGATGATAGACTGCTTTGTACGCTGTAACAAAATTGAAGGACAGATAATACTAACAAAAAATCTTAAGTAAAACAAAAATTGTTGTCTCCGATTACCGTGAGGACGAGTGTAAAGTTGAGGATGGAATTGAGTTGATCGACGTCTTACTGAAAGAAACACATCCTAACATTAAAGAAAGGTTATAGTTTAAAGTTAGTTAAATTCAAAGAAAACAAAAACAAAAAAAAATACTTATGCATTCATTTCATTAGAAAAAAAAAAAAAAACTTAAATTATTTACTTGTAATTACCTTATTGCATTTACAAGCAAGGGAGCTACAAATAAGAAAAAAAAAACTCGAGTATAAAACAACAAAAACCCCTGATGCTCAATCTTTGAGTCTTTGCCTTAAGCCCCTTAAGCACAGTCCACTTGGGCTAATTACAAATGCAGGAAAAAAAATAATATAATTTGAGCCAGGGGTTGTTATAGGGGGGAAAATTGAAACGGATCTAATAAATGGAACCAAAAATGTGCGTACATCAAGCAAAACGTATGGAAATGTACAACAACAAAAAACTGTGGGGCGATCCAAATCGAACTTTCACTTAGACGTTTTTTTTCTAGAGTTTTTCGCTTTTACTTTGGTCACTTTCGATTTACCAGGCAGCACACGTAATAACAGGAAACAGCAAGAGCAGGATGTCGGATGCAAATCGGATATAGCAGCGGATATAAATGCGTATGGCCTAGACCCCCTTCACGGGACCGTAAGGATACAAAAAACTGGAGAATTTGCATAATTTTGCTGCGCAACGTTTTCATTAATTTACATGTCTGCATTTCAAGTAAGTTTTCCGCTTTCTACTTTTCCGCCTTTCTATTGTTGCTTTTTGTGCTTCGACTGAAACGTAGCATATTCTTTGTATAACCTTTCATACTCTAAATTTAAGAGACGGTGTATTATAAGTTTGTATTTTAAAGCATGGACCCCAGGAACTATGAGACATAATAAAATTATCAAGTTCATTTAAAATGTTTATTAATTATTGAACATTTTAATCCCATACTTCGAGAACAACTCACAGGATAGTTCCTCAATTGCAAAATAGATGCAAAACAGAAAATAAAAAAAAGGATGCCAAATTTGATATCCAAATTGATGGATAGATGGATAGATTAATCTATGACGAAAATACGCATTTTTCGTCTGGGAGCAAAATGATTTAGAGTCGAGTGCGAGCGACTGTTCGGCTCTGTTCATTTTTTTTTTGTGAATTGCAATTAAACGTGTAATTACTCGATTGCTTAAAAATGCGAGCAACTTGGGGTAAAACCTTTGGGGTAGTCTCCTGAGTTTTTAATTTGTTGTTGCAGACAACACGGAGCGGAGCAACACGCCGCAGTCCTTGGTCTTGGACCCATTCTTTTATTTACGAGAAGTTTCAACTTGTTTTTATTTGATTTTGCTATTTATTATGGTCGCTGAGTTATTAGCGGGCACTCATTAAGCCCAGGGAAGGGAGAATCGGGCAGGGGCTCATTGTTGTGACAAGTTCAAGTGTTGCATAAAAATGTCCAGCTACGTGCAAGGAGGTGAGGGTGGCTGGACTAATTTAGCTTTTACCATTTATTTGATTATTATTTCAACTTGGCCTGAGGGATCAATGTGGATAGAAAACCTATCAAATTGCCATTGTATTGAGCGAATGAAGCTATCAAACGATGCACTTAACGCTAATCTGTGCAAATAATGTACATATCATATCTTATATCGATAACTGCACTGGACACCACAGTGTTGAGATTAAAAGTGGAAGATTCCCTCGAAGGAAAAACTCGTTAGACGAGACGAGACGCTACACTTAAGCACTCTCCAGATACGCGAAAACAGAGAAAATGCAGACAAAACATCTGAGAACAACAGGAACAACAAAACGAAGGGAGAGAGGGAGAGCAAAAAAGGAAACAAAAGCGCTGAAACGGAAACTACAAAAGCTTCGATATAATAAAAATGATTTCCTTAAAGCAACAGCGGAAAAGTGAACTTGGCAGCCGAAAAGAAAACTCTATTACACTAGACAAAGAAGCATTTCCCCTGCCTCTTTCGCTCCCTGAATAGTTTTATGATTTTTATAGCATGTGACAACAGGATACAGCATTGCTACAGGATATGGCCATCAGGCATCAGAGTTGATTTTTATAAACAGTGTATACTTCCATACTAACATCCTTGCAGCATCCCGGGCTCATTTGGCGATAGCTTAATGGCCTGACGCGACGCAAATTAAATGCGAAGTTCAAGTCGATGTGGTAAGCGTATTAGTAGCAACATCATGGAGAAGGGTAAGAAGGGGAACAAAGGGATGCCAGTAGGAGGCAGTGTTGTGGAGGGAGCAAAGCAATTAGCAGCAACAATTGATGTATCTTTATTTCTTTTCTTATCGACACCAAGTGGCCAACTCGTAATGGAGTGAATTTTGCATACTATGCGCTACTGTTGGCTTTCCAAGTGCACTGAGCGAAAAAATATTGAATCTTTGAAGACTTTTAAACAGAAATGAAATTGATATAAAACTTAAGTAAACTTCTAATTTGAGCTTATTCTCAAGAAATTCACGGCTATAACTGCAGCCTAGACTTATGTAACACTTGGACCACTTTAAGTACTTTAAATACTATTCTACAGAATTGTAGACTTCGTATAGTTGAACGAATGCAATTTTTAACAGTGTAAACCCAGCTGTGCAGAAAATTGGGAGGAAAATCGCAGGGTAGGATTAGACACGCCTTGGTTGAGACGTCTTGTAATTGGCTTTAAAGTAGCTGCGTGACTCTTGCCAAACTTTTAAACGCAACTCATATGTATGCTGCAGCTTCTCAGGGTGTGTGTGTGTGCGTTTGTGTACGTGTGTGAGTGAGTATGAGTGAGTGTATGAATGAGTGTATCCATGTGTCTGTCATGACTCGCTGAGCTTAACACTGAAGTGTGTGTTGCTTTATCAAGGCTTACTGTTCAGTTTTGCAGTCAAAGCATTGTACAATATATACTAAATTTGTACTTGTATGCATCTTCTCTATATAGATCTGTGTGTGTGTGTTTGTGTGTGTGTGTGTATGTGTGTGTGAGTGTGTGTGCTGCAAGTGAAGTAGCCGTAAATCTTTTGGAGCAAACATCGTGTTGTAGTGCGTCTGTCTGTATCATAAATCATATGCAGTCAAGCATCTGAAGAGTCCTGAGAACGGGAGAAATGGAGATTATTCCTTTCGGTGAACTATATGTAAGTCGGCTTAAATAGATATATAGTAAGTGTGCTTATTCGAACGTAAACAACACGTAATTTTAAACAATTTTACGCTCTCATATGTGAATGGCTTTTAATTACACTTTGATTTTGATATGTGATTTGCATGTAGTCTATAGGGCACACACACTTCCAAACATACAAATGGAATTTTAATTTAAATATATATTTTTAATAAATAATTCTTTCACATGAAATGCATAAATAGTATTTAGGTATACATGCACATTAAGTTTAGCAGGTCTTTGAGAACATTTACACTTTCTAGAATGTATTTTCTTTAAAAGAAATCGGAATCCTTTCACAAGTCAATGCTAAAATATATAAAAATAATTAAAAGAAAATATTTATATAAAGATTTGGCGTAATAAAGTAATCGAAAAGTGAACCAGCATAACAAGATTAGCTATCCTGGCCCACTCCTAACCCCTTCGACTGGGGAAAAGGGAAAGTAATCTCATCGTTTGGAAAACTATTGGCTTTGTTTTGAAATCGTTGAAAGGAAAAGGAGTGTGTCGCGCCCAGGAGACAAGCTGCCAATTAACAGTTACATGTTTGTACAAATAATTGGAGTGCGTGACACAAGGATAAGGGACGTTTAAGTGTAGCTCAAGAAGAGGTGAGGAGAGCCATCAGAAATGGGCTAACTATAAAACAAATAGAGCAGCGCTATTTAAAACAAACAGTGACAGGCTCAGACTATATAATTATAATTTTAGTGCGTTGTCATAAGGAAGGAAAACTATGATCATCATCATCATCACCATCACCGTCATACCAGTCAGTCATCAAATTGTGCCGTAGGATAAGGGCGTTGCTAAAGTTATTAACGCCGTCGTGTGGCGTCAATCATCTCGCTGCTCTGGGCGCGAAGTTGAATGCAACAAAGGAACAAACCCTGGCACTGACGAAATTGCCTCACGCTCCAGATTCTCCGGCTCTTCTTTTTTGGGGTAAAACCGACGGAAAACGTGTGTCAGCTAAAACACAAACAGTACAGTTCCGGGTCCTGGAATTGTAGGGCTGCTCTTGAAATTTATGTTAATTTAATTGCAACACATTAAAATAGTTTCACGTGACGAAATACTGCAAGGAACATCATCTAAAGGGGTTGCCACAGAGTCCCCCTTGTCAGTTTCGGTTAACCCAAAGGCTTGTTTGCCTTTTGCTTGGGCTGCTCATGGTTGCCATTGACAAACTTGAGGCCGATACCTTGCTCTACATACTTAATTAAGTTGCTCAAGTTGGTGCCTTGATTTCCATCTCAAAGATTGCCTTTGCGTTGCCATTGACATGCTTGTGCCTGTCTGCACATGCTTGCTCATGTGATATGTATTAACATCATTATCGATAGTTTTCAGATTTTCCTATGCCTTTTACCAGTTGTCAAACATCAAAGCCACACAAACACAAACACATCATAATAAAATTTAAATTAGATTTCCAGCCCAAAGGCTATGCTTAGATTTGAATTTGATTTGATCTATAACCAATTTACATACTCATATTTTTAACTTTGTGTTTTATGTGCTTAAAGAGATACCACATATGACATACTTTTTGGATTACTCAATAAAAGCATTCCATTAAAAAGTGTTTTCATATGGAGCTGGACCAAACAGTATGATCTCTATAGATAGCAGAGCTCTCTGTGTTTTAAAAATTTTTTAAAAATATTTTGATAGAACTTGAAATGGCAATTCTTCGGAAATACTTGGGCAATCTGCAAGAATCCTAGCCAAACCGAGTATTTATTATGTATTTAACCATAAACACTTATAGAACTATAGATTCGCAAGATCAACTGAAAATGAACTGTGATTGCTCAGTGAAACGTGAAAATATCTGCTAAGCTGTGCGCTTTTTTGGTAAATGTTTGTTTATGATTTGGCGCAGTTTGTATTTATGGCCGAATCATGATGACAAATGTCAGACGTGGCTAAACACTTGAAATAGACACCAACAACCCCAACGAACAGATGGCACCCACATATCACATACAGAGCCATCCCTTAATGCCACTCGTAAGTGCATCGTAGTGCAAACATTTTGCAAATATTTTGTCAAGCTTAATATAAAAATATACGCAAAAGAAAAAAAAAACATAATATATTTATAGCTTGGCTCAGCACATTACACACCTAATTTCTATATTAGTTTTGTTCACGACTCACAGACGGACGGGCACTACATGTTTGACCATTGTCCTGCTGCATATGTATTTATACAACTTGATTGGATTTTCGTCACGCCTCGCTCTTGGCCAAAAATCATTTGTTTAGTCATTTATCAAGAGGAGCCGTGGCCAAAGTAAACATATATGTAGTAAGAATATATTCATATGTACCTCCATTCCGTTCCATGATACGCCTCATTAGAAAGCGTTCCGACTGGAGCAGGGACAGGGACAACGGCAACCAATGCGTTCCCTTTGTCTGCAAAGGGTTTAAACTCAACAAATGATTGTAATTTGTGTTACAGACGATTCAAGGCAATGTCCATTGATCACAGCTGAACATTATTTAATCGTGCGTTAATAATATTTCCACAATTTAGACTATTGTCCTAAGATTCACAAATGCTAACAAGCTTATCGATATGCCGCATTAAAAAATCGTAACTTTGATTTATGTTCGCTGTTTTGTCAGTGTGTTTCCGATGAAAACACTCTACACAGATCGATACTAGGTCTACACATATACAGATGTTGTGTACTTTCATCTGCCAGGGCTGCAGAATATTCTCTGAAGAAGTTTTAGTATGCAGTGCAGTTGCCCTATCGACTGCGCAATTAGAGGACCAATAAATCGCATAGAAAAAACGCGCAGAGCATTAGCACCTCATTACAAAAAACAGTGGAAAACGTGGCCAAAAAAAAAAACAGAGCAGAAGGCGAGTGAGAGATGCTGCGCTGGACAGGCAGCGTGGGTGGCATGGGGCGGAGTTTTATTGCTTTGAAATGTAATATCTTTTGGCCAAGTGTTAACATGTAAACGCCGTCGCTAATCCAGTGCAGAGGGGGATGGATGCTTATCGCTTAGAACTGAAGACCAGGACGTCTCTGGACTCTGGGGGTTTATGGCGCTGTCGTTCCTCGACAAGTTTATGTTTTTGAATTGTTTTTGGCTTTAACATTTGATTTGCATTTGAAGATGTCAGAAGCAGCTTGATTTATGTATGAATACTCCTAGCTACAGCATTCGCTATATCCACAACGCCGTTTAATTTATGCCAAATTAATTGAATGCCCGTCCTAGGACTAGGGATCCCTAGAGACGGGCGTGCGCTCTATGTCAAAACTAAGACAATTGCAATTGAAATAGAAACAGAAATAGAAAGGGAAAATGAAATTGAATACATGAATTGCAAATGAAACAATTGTTAAATTGAATTTGCCGCTCATTAAACGCGCTCTTTCATTTTCATTGCACGACCTGGAAAACCACTTAACCACATAACCTCCACATGCACACATTACGCCCACGGACATTGCGACACGCCCACACATTTCGCTTCATATATGGCGGCAGCCATTTTGGTTAGCCGCAGCTACACAGCGACACGTTCACATAATTGAGGCTATAATTTTATAATTTCGAAAATTATGTGTAGACATATGCAAATTGTGTAGAGCACTTTAATTACAAAACCCCTTTCGAAAGAAGGCAGCTACAGAAGTATTCGAATAATGATAATAAAACCGTTTACTTACGAATTTATGTATGCTGCAGTAACAGCAAATATAAAAGAGAAAGAGAAAGAGAGAGGGAGATGGGTAAACACTATGTTGAATGAAAGAGCTTTAAGCCGCAGAGCTGCATTCTTGATTTATCAAAATCAATCCATTTTTGTTATCGGCATTCAAATATGTGTACGGTAATCCAGTTGTCATTTGGGAAAATATATATTTCAATAAATATATTAATCTACGGTAGTTTTTAAACACATTCTAAGTGGCACAAACTACCCGCATTGCTTGAGCAGCCCTCGCAGATAGCATATCTTGTACGTATTCCAGACGGCATAGACACAGCATGAGCTTTTGGAGTTTTGACTCCATCGTATAGCATATTTTAATGGCCTGGCGGCGTAGCCGTAAATTATGTTATCATCTACATTGTGGCACGGCGATCATAGCGCCACCTACCCCTGCGGAGCCCGAATCGCCTTGTGCTTACCCCCTTCTGCCAATAAACATGAATTTTAATTATTTATACGAGTTTTTGCCTACTGATATTTAAATATTTTTGGCAGAGCAAACTTGCAGTTAATTTCATTAATAAATATTTATGGTTTGCTAAGCTAAGCCTTTCTCGTTCCTCATTCTTTGTTCAAGAGAATGGGTGTAATTTATAGCAGCTCAAGTGAGAAACCCTTACTATTATCATATCCACTTCCACTTCCACTTCTATTTCCATTTCAATTTCAATTTGTGTCCCGCCCATCGCTCATGGTCAATTTTTGAGAATTTGGTTGAAAACCTCAGCACGGATAAGCGAAATTACGTGCTCCATATACATACGTATACACATATAGCATGTATTTTTTGTATGACCTTTGTTGTTGTAGACAGGACATGAGCACATCCTTGGGCTCGTTAGCTCTCAATTGATTGATGACCAAATTGATGTCGGAATGTCGTTACTCCTGTCTCTGTGCCAGCACTATAACAAAGGGAAAACAACAACCACAACCACAACAACAACAATGGCAAACGCAATCCGCATTGAAAAGCACTTATCACACCTATCCCCATCCTCTGCTTATCATCATCCACTTCAACTCCTTGAACTTGCCATCAAATCAGCGTTGATTTCAACTGGGACTTTAAAGCATACGGAGCGACATAGACAAGCACGTACTTCCAACGTACAGTCAATCCTCCTTTGAACTACTACTACTTCTGTAATGGCAACCACCGAGCGTCGTTAGTCGAGCATTGCCGTCGCCTTTTAAGTCCTTTTTGGCAACGCGAAGAGATTAACTCAAATTTGTGGCGCTATAATAAATTTTCACTGCCAGGCATAAAAAATTAAGCGTCAGCCACAGCGAGCGAATCGCAACTTTCTTTTGGAGCCCAATCTTCTACTTCCCTATTTGAATTGGGAGAGACCCAGAACAATTACACTAGACAACATATTCTTAAATTGTTGCTTCTACTTAAAAATTCAAATAGAATTCAAAAATGAGAAACTATCCCAGACTAGGTATGTGTGTATATTATATTGTGGAATACTGAAAAACACAATTCAAATATACTAATCTTCAAGTATTATTAAACATGAAGCCTTGTGTAGTCCTTGTTAGGATTTGTTTCATTTTTTACTTGACTCTATAAATTTTACCTGAGTTGCTCTTGTTACGCCGTTCGCTATGTCTGGTACTCAATTTATGCATGTGAGAGAAAAGGTAAGCGATAGAGATAGATCGAGAGAGCGCGACAGAGTGTTAAAGGTGAAGAGGGGAAGAGGGAACAAGGCGGTGTGTACGTGTGATTAGCGTAAAGTCTTGCAGGCTGTCTACTTCCATTTGCTCTGCTTGACTAAACTCGACTTTTGCTGCTTGAACCTCGCGAAGTTTTTTCCGGTGGCAACCCATACATATTTCCCACGACAGCCTTCATTTCTGTTGATCAACCCCGTTCCATAAATCTAATAAAGCAATATAAAGGTATAAAAAACCATTTGCCTGTCCCAGCAACAAATCTGGCAATTTTTAGCTCATATTTCAGCGTGTTTTACAGCCAAAAAAGAAAAACAAATTACAAAACAAAGAATACAGTGTATATTTTCCAACTAAAAATTGTAGAAAAAGGCGCAGTGGGCGTGCCACTGACCACGCCCCCCTTACCCACACAAAAACATTTTGGACTACCCGCTGTTGCTGCGTGTGACCATTCCTTGTTTACCCTTATTAGAGCGACCGGGGTGGGGTTAGGGAGGGGGAACACAGTGCAAAGTTCACATTGGTTTCATATTATTTTCCGGGCTTTTCTAAACAATTTTTTTGCCATTTATTTTTTTAATTTTGCTGTAAAAATTTACATAATTTATGGGCCGCAGCGCCAGTCACACACAGCATATGCTCTATTCTCATTTTTTGCCCTTTATTAAAAATTTGTTTATAATTTATTTGATTATTTAACTGCGCAACAAATTGAATGGCGACAAAAGTATTTTTATACCCTGTAATTCTTCAATATGAGCTCTAAGAGTATACTCATGTTAAAGTGTATAATTGAAATTGAATTGTAGACATTGACAACTGATAAAAATTTCGAATACATAGCTATACTAAGCATATCTTCAATTGTCATTAGTCCTGCCACATATCTTAGATTTTTCCAATATATATGTTCCTCCATCTTCAGGGTATTACAGCCATACGAAAGGATACGATTTGAAAAGTCACTTCGAATATTTTATAATTTTTATGCTTTCGCTTTTTTTCAGCGCTCATTAAGAACTCATTAAAATATCTTAAGCAGCACAAGTTTATGATTATTGTTATTATTACTTTTTTTTGAACATTTTAACACGTTTTTAATTTTAATGCATTTTATGGTCTTTTAACGATGTCGCTTTCCAAACCCACAGGGCTGACTTTCACTTGTTGACACTGACAGACGTCGTACCCTTGCGCTCCTGCCTCTTCGGGTCTAGTCGCCGGGCTCACCCCTCTCTCCGTAAAAACAACCTCATCGGGTCTCGTCATCGTCATCGTCATCGCACATCACGTCAAAGTTCATTAGTAACTGCTTTCGCTTGCGGTAAGCGCAACTCTCCCTTCCTGCTCCCTTCATCATTCAACCTTCACCCTGTGTTTTTCTCCCTTCCCTCTCTTGACTGTCTGCCTTCGGCGTCGTGGGGTTCGCGCTACATTTTGTGGTCTCCGCACGCTCATTGTTTTTATGGTTCTCGCTAATTAGTTACGAAGTCATAGAATTTTACAGGAATTACGACTGCAGCACTCCACAACTATCACTTCCCATGCAGTAAGCGCTGAAAGTTATTGTCATGTTGACGAGACACTCAAGCGACGCTACGGGAGCAACCCGAAGCATAGGGTGCATTTTTTAGAACTGCAGTCACAGTTGTTCTCTAGTTAGTATCTCCCTTGCAGTGGGGATTCATCGTAAAGTAACTTGAAACTTTAATATTAATAGCTAAAAACTTTTGTTCGGTTTTGGGAATGAGTTTCGAGATTTGATTAAGTTGCGGAAATAAAATCTTTACCAAATACCATATCGTTAACTTCAACAATGAAAGGTTGGAAAGATTGCACATTTTATTTATGTATATACTGAGAAAATACCAGACAATACTGCTGCAACTGTAAGCTCATTTGTAAGTGCCGCAAATGAATCAACTTGTCGAAACTGTCCACATGCTGACCAGGGATCAGAGTGCATATCTAAATCTAAGCTAAAATTCTATGCTGAAAACGAAGCCAATTACATAGAACTCATTAAATAAAGTGAAAGTGGTTTGGAATCCAAAGATAGAAATTCTAAGATTCCCAAGTAAGTCATAAATCCAGTAGCAAAGACTGCTGCAGCAAGTGAAACACCAAAAGGGAGGTGGGATAAAGCCTAACGCCCCAAACAAACGTATAATTACACAGACTGTGAAAGGGTATGAAGAAAGAGTTAAGGGAAGGTACATTGCCTGTTCTGTTGCCTTGGGTTTTTGGGGTTTTGTAAATTAAAAATACCACGCCCCGCTGTTATAAATCAAAGTCACGGGGGCTTTGTGTTTGGATTTGCCAAAAGAATTTGTTACTGAAAAGGAACGAAGTGAGGGAGATGACCCGCTCAAGACACCAATGCCAAACCAGTTGGTATTTTTCGATTTTCCTGTTTCCTGTTGCTCCTTGAATGGAAGTTCCGTCGGAGTTGAATATTTGAATAAAGTTGTAGAATGTTTTGGGTCATAAGCAAATAAGTGGCGCTGACATTTTAAGACACACCAAGATTTATAGCCAAGAAAAATCCAACGAATGAGGGTATGCCCCTGCCAACTTATAGCCAATTTAAAAATTGCATTATCATTGTTAGATCTCTGCTAATCATAGCTACACACATGTGTGACATTTTGCTAACATTTTAACCAAAGAAATTTTAGACACATGCCACAAATCCGCAAAACTCCAGTGCGGCCTATGACAGAGCTAATGCGCTTATTTGTTTTTTTTTTAGCTCTCGGAGAAACTTTGATTAAATTGAATTGAGAAAATGCTCATAACTGTCACACATGTTGACAGCACTACAAAGTGGAAAACCAAGCAAGAAAATAGAGAAAAACTGTCACGCAATTTTTCAATAAAATTCATCAAAAACAACAAGGGAGTTCGGCCAACCCTCGATAAAATTTGATGTCCTGCGGCTACTGTACGTAGTAAAATACAATTTGATTTATGGGCATAATTGAAAATTGTCGCATGGTCACTTTAATTTTTGAGTTATGTGACTTTAAACTATAGGGCTCTCTATGCTTTGGGGGTTGCCTCTTTCTACATTACATTACATTTTTGCCATACTTCACACGTTCTCTGTCAGTCGGAAGTGAATTATGTTGTGTCTTTCTTTTTTGGTGAGGTTATGTAATGATGACAGTGACATACAAACAAGCCGCCCTCAAAACACAACTAACGGTAACTGTGTACAGTACCGCCATCGGACTGACTGTACTTTGGCTCTCGTGTGAAAAAGAGCCAATGCCACGCGTCGCTTGTTAGTCGCAGAACATGGTAAAGCTAAAGAGCAATCTGATCAACCCCAATTCTGACCAGCTCTACCCATCTACCTCACACGCTATCTTTCTCGCTCTACTACTTTCTCCCCTTCCCACTCTTTTATTTGCTATTGTTTTGACTGAAGTGCCTTCAATGGTTTTAGTGTCAGCTTATAGTTTTTCCGCAGAAGTTCAACTGGTCCCCTCAGTCTATCTCTATGCGGCATATTTATAATCTTTAATGGCTTCTATATTTTGGTACTTGTTGAAGTGTCAAATATGCTGTGCTTATATTTTGAATATTTATTTTTTAATTTTTCCCGCGCACTTATATTCATTCATTTCATATTTCACACTTTCAGAGTTTACTGCATATAACCCTTCCATGAACTTTGGCCAAATGATGTTTAACAAGCTATTTGTAAGTTTCAGCTATTGTTGACTATGCTAGTCATGCTTACGAATGTTTTTATATTATGCAAGTCTATGGATCGATCAGAAATGTCCGTGAAAATATCAAACATATTTCCAAAATGAATTCATTAGAAATCACACCCTATTGCACCCTATTGCGGAATTGTTTTTTAATTAAAATTTACTAAAATATATGCCACGAATCCTTTGAGTGGAAAGGCTACTTTCCCCCTGCCACTTTCGGAACCCCTGCCCCTTCGATCCACAAGTTGTCCGTTTTTACGGTTGTCTGCACCTGCTACTACGCAATTAAAAAAAGCGTCTGAAAGCCCCATGCGGAAAAACTGACCAAATTTTATAATTCATAAGAGATCCGAGCTTTGGGGCTTCATATTTTGCATGGCTTTTCAATTTTTAATTGAAATTTATGCGCATATAGCGCCTATGACGTTAAAAGTATGACACTTCGAAAGGGGTTGGTCACGTGTGCGCCAAAAAGTGTTGCAAATTGTTGTTACAATTTTCCGACGGGAATTTACATGCAGCAAGCGGTTTAATGTTGCCACGCCTCCAACAAATGATTTACGGACAGCATTCCCGTTATTTATGAGCTGAGGCGAAAGTGAAACAGTGGGAGAAATTGCATCCAAATCATTGTTTCGCTTTATTTTGTTGTAATGTCTGTGTGCTCATGTGTAAAATTTTTGCTAAATTGTTGTAAATAATTACCCTAATGGTTCTCCAACTTAACCTTACTCCGACAGCCAAAAAAAGTTTTGGTACAGTTGTGTACAAGAGATAATTTGCTAGTGTCGCCATTTGTAATTAAGCTTAAACCGTTAATATTTTCGCTTTAGATAAGCGCAAAGCCAATAAGTACGCTTGGGCGGGACAGGGTCTTCCCTTCAGATTTATGTGTGGCAGAAAGTTTATCCGGCAGAAAGAGAAACAGCCAAATTTGTTGAGAAAAACATTTTACGCTTCAGCTCAGGCAACAATCGTTTGCCCCTGGGTGTTAATTTTTGGGATTCTGATTCAGTTTGAGATTCTTTTTGCTTATCTCGGCACTTGGTCTTACTTTCACCCACTCTCCTGTCTTCTACCACTTTTGCCGTTGTTTATTTGTCTTATTTTTGCAGGAATTTAATTAGCATGAAAACTCGTTAACAGAATACATGAAAACTGTAAGTTAGGCCTTAACAAAATGGGGTTTATTCTGAGAAATATTTGCAGATATTTCTATGAAAAATTTTCAGAACTTGACTAAGATAAATGAAAATGAAGAGAAAAATATTAAAAATAGAATTAATATATTGAACACTTAAAAATACTTTATGTTAATAATTCTTTTCAGTATACAACGATTCATACAAATACGAAACATCACTGAATCGCCTAATCTATTACTAAATCTTATTGTATTTAACTTATTATCAGGAAACGCAGACATTAATCCTCGCTTTGACTTAACCAATGTGTATATCTGCAAGTAAAAAAGACGCGTTGTTAAAAGTTATCATTTTAAAAACAATTTAAACTTACTATTATGATGTATATTGACATTTATTTTGGGAAGCCGAATTTTAGGTGTTTTGGGTTTAGGCTTGGGTTTTCTTTTTGGAGCCGCCAATATATCGCTAATGCATAGTAACAAAGCGATAAGCACAATCCATTTGAACTTGAAGTATTTCATAATACACTAAAATGTAGAAACAAACAATGTTACTTTAATCGTCCAAGTGCTTTAATAAACTAATTCATCTGCATCCGTGCGAGCGTGTCTTAAATAGAAACCAAAAAAATCGCAAATAGTATAAACAATTGATAACCTAACATATTCTTATCAGGCATGTGAAGCCCCTTTTACTTCGAAAATTAAGCGCGAAAAAACCCTAAGCGCATTATAATCATCGCATTGATCTGTTTACTTTTGAATTAGTCGAAATAAATTCAATGAAATTATTTTTCATTGCGTTATTTTGTAAAAACAATTCGTATCGTAAAAAAATACCATCTAAAGAATGTTACTGATTCTTCAAATTCAACTTAATATTAAAATATAATTTGAATAAATTTAATACAACGTTGTAAGCAGTTGATAACGGTTCAGTCACACCTAACCGAGAGTGAAATAATATATCAATAGATGGGCACAAAGAGCTTATAGCAGTATAAACCGATTGAATACCCTATGAATTGTCATCTAAATAGTAAATCGACAAATATAAACATGCATAAATTGCATTATAAGCACTTCGGAAAGGTTTTCCAATGGGCATAGAGAGGACTCTTGCAATTTTTTTCAGTTCACCCCTTGTTGGCGTTAAATAACCATAACTATTCATTATCGACATATAAACGGTATGCGCACTCACCCCTTGGTTATGGATAAAGTGCTCATAATTTCACATTTTTATTATTAAATAAATGTGGAACAAAGGAAAGCACAAAACAAACAAAAGAATGTGACACAAAAGCGAATAAGAGAGAAAGTGAAGAGGAGACTAGGGAATGGGTTATATGTATGAGCATCCTTTTGACCCACAAAAAATGGAAAAGGGGATAGTCTGGTACGCTATATCCTGCGTAATTCAATATTTAACTATATGAGATTTATGACCACAGGGTCTCGTTATAGTAGAAGAAGAAAACTTCCGTCGTACGGCCGTGCCAGTGTCCTCGTTTTTATTTGTATAAAGTATAATTTTTGATTTAGTGCGATTTCTCGTGTCAACGGGTTTAAGCCCCCCTCTCGAAAGTCCCAGAGCCAATGAAGGGTTAACGCAATAGTTTTGGTTATATTCAATATGACAAAATTGCGTTTGTTTGCTTTTGGCAGCGGATATGAGACCACATGCTGATTGTTATTGCTAAAGGATCCCAGCGTTCAAGTCTGCAACCCTGAAAGCGACAGGAAGAGAGTGAGAGGATGGGTTTACATTTATGTGATGCTAAACTTTAAGCTGAACAGCAGCTAAAATTTTATATTATATAAAAAAAACGCGAAAAATCGCAAATTCAATAGAGAGGCAAACAAATTACGCTGCTTCTTTTGGAGACGACGCAGTGGGAATTAGTTCAAGTCGAACTCTTATCATTGACGCTGGGAAGTTCCCTGATAGCTTGTCGATAAAAAAACCAATTTGCGAAGCAACAAATTTGCATAGAGGCGTGCTTGTGTTGTGTTGTATGAAGCGACCTAATCAAAGGGTTGCCGGAAGTCAAAGGGGCGTGAAAATTTATTACAACCTGCATTAAATTTGATTTGAAGCGTGCGCGGAAATTTCAAAATATCTCGACACTCACCTTGAGTGCACTCTTTAGTGAAATGGGTCGCCTCCCGCTCCATCGTTAGTGCTTTTTTAACTCTTCGATTTGCTTGAGCAGCAGCTGCATGCGATCCTTCATCAGGGGCTGGCCTCGTTGTGTTTTCTTGCTTATGGCTTTGGTCTTTTCCAGTCGTTGTTTTTTGTAGGTCTTGATGCGTTCCTCTTTTTCCGTTTTAATCTTTAGACGCTCTGCGTTTGCTTCGGCTGCCTTTTGCTGCCGCATCAATTTACGTTCCTCGATTTTGTTAGGTTTAGGCTGTACAAAGAAAAATGAATTTTAATATTATTAAAGTTGCATTAGTTCAATAAAACATACCGTTTTAGGTTGCTGTTTGCCTTTAAATTTGTTTTTAAAGTTTGGCTTTTGCTTTGGGCCTCCTTTGGCCTGGTTTTTCTGTTGTTTCTTGTAATTATTTGCATTATTTTGCGACTGTT
>JBANCZ010000916.1:0-26959 GCA_037040025.1 Sphaerogastrella javana | reverse complement strand
TTAAAAAAAAAAAATTATGTCTCTAGCGTTATTTTTAGACTTTATGCCGCCAAAATCGACAAATCGCCCACAGTGCATTGCAGGGAATCGCAGGATACGTCAAGGTGTCGCAGGGTATCACAGTATATCCCTTCTTTAACGCCTCAACTGTTTCACTTGTAATATTAATGATTTTGTTTTGGTCTATTGCAAGTGTAATTACTTTGGATGCAACTTGTGTATGTGTTTATGTAAACACACATACATACATACATCTATACATACTTACGTACATATGTATGTATACATTGCATACATCATTTCCACATTTTGTGCAATCTAATGAACTGCCAGAGCGGTTACACCGTTTACAGCGATTACACCTCATATCCTACGACCTAAGAGCTTCCCACATCTCGTATGTGTATGTGTGTTTGAGTATGTGTGTAGGGGGGATAGCAACAATTGCAGCTTATTAGAAATTCCATTATATGTATGTAGCTACTTATGTGCGGCGTACTGGATGTGTGTCTGTGTGTGTGTATCCCTCTGTCAACATAAGCTGACAAGGAGCCAGGTGTTGTCTTTGTGCACACCTCAATGGCAACAGCAACAGCAACAGCAACAGGAAGGCAACATTCGGTTCCCATTTTCATTTAGCAGCACAAGGCACATGGCACATACTCGACACGAGCTCCTTGTTGACTTGCTTGTCGCACTGCCGACCTCTCGACATCTCCGCCTCTTCTCGTTCGATCGCCCTGTCGACCTGTTGTATCCTTTTACTGCAGAGCCTTCTATAAGTCGTGCATAAGAAGTTGCAATATGCTGTCCGTGCTACAAACACACACACAAAACAGAGCAAACATTTCAAACATCAGTCACACCCAACAATATTTATTTGAATTTGCAACAAGAGTCCATTTAAAAGCAACACATGCATAAGTATATACATATATACAAGAGCATACAATCTATATGATTGTATATAGATGTATGTTCGTATTGTTTAGTTATTCTATGTTCTGTTCTTCTTTGTTTAAGCCAACACAAATGATGCAACACGATAAATACATTTCTACTTAGCTGCATTTAATTTCACTGCCTTAAAATGTTTAAATTTTCAAGAACATAGAGTTCTCCCTGGAGACAAATGACATATGTCACTATATATGGTGACACTATTTAACTATGTGAAATGCAGATAAAGAAGTCAAATAATTGTCATTGTCTTTAGACTCTAAAATAGAATTAATTGGAGACTTAAAACATTAGAAGAAAACGTGTTTAGATATAAGTATTGCTCTGATTTGAAGACAGAACTAAGTCGTTTTATTATCCTCACCTTGAGTCACTTTCTCTCTCTCTCTCTCACATAATCTTTCTCTCATTTTCTATATCTACTAGAAGTCTTTTTCGCTCCACAATATGTCTAGAGCAGATAAGAGCAACTAAGCGCAGAGTTGGTCAAAGAATCAAGAATAAACATGAATGTTTTGGTTAAACTTTGTGCCATTCTATTTGCATCTATTCACATAGATTCACATTCAATATTCACATTTATGAGCACACATGTATACGCTCAGATTAAAACTCAGTCTTTCGTTTCGTGAATTTCGTATAATACCAAGTGCTCTATGATTTCATGCAACACAAGAAACTTGGCTAACAAGCAAACTTCGTCTCAAGTATAACAATTATTTGTGAATGCTCTTCGAGACCATCTACAGCATCAAGGTTATATTTGATTTAAGGCATCAAAAGCACACAAATATTTTTAGAATTTTCTCTTAAATATGTAGTTATAGTTACTATATTATCATGTGGTTTAATTGTTTAATAAAGTTGTTTGAAGGCCCATTATATTGTCATGTGAATGCTACATGTGATGAAGTAGAGTCTTCTCCAGATAGTATGCAAATAATACATCTCTTGTTGGCGATAATAAGAAGATGCAGACATTGCCCTTGAACCGATATGCAAACAAGTCCCAAAGGTAATTTATAACACGCAGCTGCTATATAAAAGCAACAACAACAACAACAACAACTACAACGACAACAACAATGAAAAAATGAAAACAATTTCATTTTATTCACCTCTGGAGAGATTCACACAACGTCCCCAATGAAGGCGAGTTTGCGCCGTCTCGAAGGACCCCACAGCCAAAGCCGCAAATGATGTGCCATTATTCTTAAGGGTACAAGCCGCATGAAATGTGACCCAAATAAGACATAAAAAACCGAAAGCAAAACCAAAATAAAAAAGACACCAAACATGTTTTTTTTTTTTGAGTACCTTGTTAGAGGCCATGCTGCAATGAGTGTAAACAGTTCTCCACCTCGGGCCGACTTCTGACCATGCCTACCAAAATATGCTACCTATTTGCTGACAAACGACTTTTAAATGGCCGCTCATAAACCGGAAATTAGCGTTGATTGTTTGCCAATTAATAAAAACTTTGAATGCAAGTCAAGCTGCCCCGAAATGAGACAGTTTCGTGTTCTAGTTGAATTTATAAGAATATTAAGAGTGCAATTAGAGATGTGGGGCTTACATTCAATATGCGATTTAGTTCTATCATATACTATGATATACATATGTACACTTTTTCACTTCTAACAGTTTAATACTTATATGGAATTTCGACCTATACACAGGTATACTCCTTCAGTTCTAATAGATCAGATACCATACGGAATTTACACCCAAATCTATGTATTCTCTTTCATATACCATATCCAATTTAGACCTATACAAATGAATACTCTTTCACTAATACCAGTTCATACACCATATGATATTTTAATCCTATTCATAGGTATACACTCTACTTCTACCACTTCGAAAATCATATGTAATTAAGACCTATATATAGGTATACTCTTTTATTCCACTACTTCGCAAACTCTACCACTTCTATTACCTTATACACCATATGGAATATAGACCAAGCCATATCATGGTAATTGTACTCATTCACTTCTACGAGCGCATATAGCATAACGAATTTAAAATTTTCTCTTTTATCTTATCATTTTCGGTTGAATTTATGTTAGTTTTGGATTGAAATCAGAGCTGTCTTTATATAAAACATACGTCATAAGTTTAAGGATGCAATTGTATTAATATATTCAATATTCTCATCGTATGTTTCTGTTTCTATTTCAGAGCTGGTTGAGAGTGCGTTGCGCAATGTGAACTTAATCATCGAGCCGCCAGCTGTGCGCCGGGGTCAACATGTGGTGCTGCGTTGCATGTACGACCTGGAGGGAGCACCGCTCTACTCGGCCAAGTTCTATCGTGGTCAATTGGAGTTTTACCGCTATACGCCTGGAGAGTTTCCCAACACGAAAGTATTTCCGTTTCCAGGCATACATGTGGACGTAAGTATTCCAAGGCGAGGAGCATATTAAATGCAATGACTGAACAACGATTTGAAAGTAAAAGCTGAAATGCCGGCAATACTTGAGTGAAGTAAAGGTTTTTCCGCAAAGGGTTGACTTTGGTTGAAAAGGGGTTAACTTTTATGCGCTTAATTACGAGCTTGCTGCATTTATTTATATTGTATATTTATTCAGTAACTTTTTTTGCGCTCATGCATATTCATTGGAAAAATGTGAGTTGTTTTTTTCGTACTGCTGCCATTCAAAGGGTAAAGTCCATGTTGCATTCATGGACATTGCACCTGCAAGTCTGAATAATACGAAACTCGCATCGAGGGCGATTATTTGTGATATATTTACAATTAAATTTGTGTGTGTGTGTGCAGCGTTTGAAATATTGGTGTGGGTTGTGGGTGCAGAGCCACCAGACTGTATATGGTTTCGTACGCCAGACTTTGAGACAGATAATTTTCCTTTTTGGTGTAGATTATTGAAAAAGTTTAGCCCAGCTGCAGCCTGTGGCGGGTTGGGGTTGGAACTAGGGCTGGCGCAGGGACTGGGTTGTCAGTGAAATTTTGTTACTCCCATAAAGTTGCACACAATCTGTCCAAATATTTCAGCAGGCTATTGAGAGTTTGTGTCAGTGATTTTATCTGCACTTTTTTGTTTTTTCTTTGTTTTTTTTTAACTTTTTGTTTTTCCGAAAAGTTGAACGGAGTTGCGAATTCTATTATTCGTAGCACTTTTAAATTAGTCGCAAAGACTTTAATAAACTAACGAAATATTGAGAGAACATACACAAAGAAACAGATTAATAGGATATACTTGTGATATAATTAATTAATTAGGACACCAAAAACCGTTTGTAGAAACAGTTTGCTTAAAAATTAATCACATAAAGTGAAATTTGAATAGAGAATTATAATTATTTAATTGATGTTTTTTTTTTTTTTTTAGGTAACCAGCTCGAATGCCACACAGGTGCTCATAAGGAATGTTGGCTTTGGTCTCTCGGGCAACTTCTCATGCGAGGTCACAGCCGATGCGCCGCTTTTTTCCACGGCCACAGCTCTGGGAACCATGCAGGTTGTGGGTAAGTTCAAACTCCATATTTCCTATGTATTTATACTATACTATATAACTCAAAACTAGTTAATTTATTATTAGTTTGGTATTTGCATAATCTAGTAGTATTGTCTTAACTTCAAATTAAGTACCTGTAGCTGCTGTAGCCAGACTTGGAAAACAAGTTTTCAAAAGGCAATTTTCCCGGTGCCAAGGACGTAGCACCACCACTCTAGATGCCTCACCTCAACTGAAACTGATGAAAGTTGCAAGTTTTGGTGGCGGGCACAAAAACTTGTGCTGAAAATTGCGTCATTAACAGGCCATTCCATTCCAGGCCAGGCCAATAAACGTCAAGTGGAGGAGCTAATGCTGCCTCTATGCCTCTTAGCGGCTGCCACATTACGCCTCGCACCTTACCGCCGCACCACTCGAAACCAGTCTCGCACCACTCTCTTGCCCGCTTGTCTGGGTCATTTGCTAATCCTACCTGTGCTCACTGGGAGCGCTTAGCATTGCCAGGGTCTTATGCGTTTTAAATGAGCAGCTTTTGAAATTAAAAATTTAATCAATTTACCGTGTGGCATGCAGCGTGTGGCATACGGCATGCGGCATGCAATTAATGGCAGACCTAAGCAATTAACGCTTTTTTCACATTTTTTCATAGTGCAATCACAGTTTGTGCGAATCAAATCAGTTCATTGCCGAGCGCATAGATATTAAATACTCCAAATGCTTTATGCCCAATGCAGTGGGCCAACTTCAGCCACTGGGCTAGTGGGTCAATAACCCATTGAAGTGGGCACTCAGTGCGTATGCGTAATGTCGGTTAGCTAAACAGTTAATCGTTATACGTATGGAATAAACGCTTGGTTCAAGTACACATAGAAATTTACTCCGACATCAGCTCAATTCCGCTTCACTCGCTGATTTTTATGCCACTTGCCGACGTTTTTATTCCATTGCCTGAGTCTCAGCCTCAACCTCAAACCTGAGCCTGAGTCTAAGTCTGAGCCTATGCTTGCGCCTTGGCCTGAACTTGTGCCTCCATCTCTCTCTTTCTCTCTTTTTCATGTTCTTTATGTTTCTTTCTGTTCCTCCACGTTGTTTTGTTTGTGTATGTATGATTGAGCACTTTCCACATCATGGCTGAGCTGGCTCAATAAGTTTTCTGTGTGGGTTTTGGGGCTCGTTCGCTGATTACCGAGCTTGAAAGATTTAGAAGTATACACGTCTGGCGCTACTCGGGCTCCTTTTATTAGTTTGCCATTAGCTCAACGTGTAACGGTGATAGCGTCTGGCTGCCTGTTTGTTTGACAGACAGACAGACAGACACGGGAGGAGTAGAGGGGAAGGTTCGTTCGCTGCTGCTCAATATATTTAACGCCGCATTTAGCCTGCTTAATTGGCCAGTTGTGCTTAACTGGCGTCGAGGGATTAAAGCTTTGATCAAGCATTTGCTTTTGCTTTAAATTCGCTGAAGCAATGCGTTCGTTGCCTGGGGACGGCTCAAGGCCATTCATTATGGTCTACTCCTACTGCTGCTGCTGCCGCCACAGTTAGTCAGGTTTCATTAAATGCCTTGGCGTTTAATTGGTTATGTGCCTCAACTTGTTGTTGTTGTTGTTGATGCTGTTACCATAGCCGTCATTACAGCCTCCTCCATTCCCGCTCTCACTGGCACTTGCCATCGTTCATAGCACGCAGTACATCAACATGAGATAAGCCAACCCGAATGACGGTCCAAGTGATGGGGACCTCTGCCTGAGCCCAAAGTGTCAGTCTGTCGCTAGGCCAAGTAGTTATATTTACGTGCGTATATAGTATATCCCCATATATCGCTATATATGTGCGTATATTCGTGTTTTGCGCTGCTTATAATATCGTAAGAACTAAGACCTCGAATAACTTGGCGGCTAAACCATAAATTATTGCAGCCTAAACGCTAACAGAAAGCATATTGCTCACACACAGGCCGCGTTATATTAAATAGTGCTTAGAGCTGCTGACCTATGACCTTCTGCTTTAAGAAAAACAGTGAAATTGAACAACAACATGGCTGAAGTTAATGTACAAACGTTGTATAGATGATAGAGCTCCTAATATAATATGTACTATATGTATATTCTGCCTAGACTAAACCGTCATATCATGCAGGCTTAACTTTTGTTTATTGATTTATTTTTCTACCCTAAGTCGGAAAACGTATAGGGGTCTATAGACTTTGAGTAAGCATAATAGTAAGAGTAACAGTTACAGTAACAGTAACAGTAAGAGTAACAGTAACAGTAACATAAACAGTAACAGTAACAGTAACAGTAACATTAACAGTAACAGTAACAGTAACAGTAACAGAAACAGTAACAGTAACAGTGACAGTGACAGTAACATTAACAGTAACAGTAACAGTAACAGTAACAGTAACAGTAACAGAACGGTAACAGTAACAGAGTCCCAACGGACGGGCACCATCCCTACTGTTACAGCATTTTTATTGAGTCAGATCGAATTACGCATAGATGACTTTGATTCACAATATAATGACCTTCCTTGGTTTGGTACCCAATGATTTTCAGGTTTAATCATGTGTTAATGAGCTTAAGTGGCCATCAGATGTTCAACTGCGACACTGAGACAATAATTTCGACCGTAGAAGTGAGCAATTGGCAAAGTTTTCCACATCGCATGAACACTTTATCCAAGCGCTTTATGGCAAATGGGCGGCAAATGCTGTGAACGATATGAATGCTGTGAATGCTGTGAATACTGTGAATGATGCGAATAATGTCTATGGTTTTAGCGTTGAGAGCAAACAAATGAAACTTGCGTTTCGGGTGGCATTTGTACGACAGAACCAGAGCCGACTAAACTTATGCTAATTCACGCTTTCATTAAGTCACAATGTCATCGTCGGGTTGACTATGCGACTCCAAGGGGCGCTCGAATCCCATGCAGCCATGGCACATATTCGCGCAAAGTTTTGTACATTTGTTGGGATTATGCTTTAATAACTTAATGACATAAGTCAAACGCTCAGATATGCCGAGAGCTAAGCGATGGAGGGAAAGTTCTCTGCGTGCTGTGGAGAGTGTAAAGTAGGCTTTGGTCATCTGCTAAATTAAACTTGAAACTTGCTCGCACACAGTTGACCCTCATTAGAAAAGGGACTTTTCATCGCATAGCAGAGCAGAAAAGAGCAGAGCCAAAGCCAAAGCCAACGGCAAGCCAAGCGTTGTCAGCGCGTCAAAGAAAAAGGTCAAAATCTGTGTAAAGCCACAGCAGCAGCAACCCGCCCAAACCCAAAATCAGCCGAAAGAAATAGTTGACTGTGATATAGCAGAGTGAGTGTGCTTTGGGTGTTCTTTGTGTGTGGGTGTATGCGCCTCCAAGGTTGGTAGTTTCTCTGGTTATTAGAATGAGTAAAAATTAATACTGAGCATTCCCAAAACTAAAACGGAAAGTGTGTTTATTGCCTCTCCCCGTATTTGTACATTTTCGTTTGCCCTTAAATTAAGTTAACTTAATTAAATATTTTAACTATTTCTTTTGGATTGTAAAAACTTTGGAATTCACTATAAAATGTTTCTTAAAGAAACGCAACTAATGTTTAATCTATGGCAAGGAAACCCTTCATCCTTCTGATCGTTCGTTCGATTATAAGTTTATGGATTTGTAATTTTAATCTGCTTTTGATTTCTTTTTTTTTTTCAGAACTACCTGAGAAACACCCTCAACTGTATACAGAGCATACGCGTTATGAGCCCGGCGACGTTCTACGGGCTAACTGCAGTACACCACCATCTCGTCCTCGTGCTGAGCTCAAGTTTACAATAAATAATATGGTGGTAAGTACCATTACAGCAACGTTAAAACACGCTATTTTTTTGTATAAAACTACTACTAAAAGGAAAAAACTATATAAATTGGCATGAGGTCAGGCGTGCATAAAAGTGCAAAAGCAATTGCAAACCTTTTGAACATTTTTGTTCGTTTTATTCTGCTTAAAAGCGACCAACAGGCATTGATTCCGTTTTTTTTGTCGGCCAATTTTTGTTCGTATGCTAACATGGCGTATGCGCAATTTTGAGCCCTGCCAGCCGGCATGCATTAACAATGCATGAACGCAACTGTAGCCGTTTCCTTGTCATTATTTCAACAAAAAAAGAAAATGGAAATAAACGAGTTTCTATATGGTCGCTGCTGCAAATAGGGCAGGCACAAGCACCAACTTTATTGTGCGAGTTTTTGGGGGTAGACACGACCCTTCTCGCTCGTCGTTCAATTCTCTCAACTCCCAGATCCCAGCTCTCATTGCATTTAAGTTTGGGGCTTGTGCCGTAATCGCAGCTGCGTTTGCTTGTGCAAGCTGTCAATTTTTACCATTCTCTCTCTTTTTTTGAGGGGGAGTATTTCACAGCTTTGAGTGTTGCCCCTTGTCAACAATGCAACAGTGCAACATTGCCGAGTCGGCAATGAAAATCTGCTGTTGTTGTTGCTGCTGTTGTTGCTGCTGCTGTTGCTCTACAAAGACTTTTGTTTTGGCAACTTTATGAATATGCATGCCATATGCTTTGCAGTCAGTCAGGCTGTTGTCTTGCCCAAAAAACCGAGCTCCAGCTGTTATTATGTTAGGCGTAATTGAAGGTGATTTGAGCTTTGAGCCGATGACAGCCAGAAGCAAAAACAGTTATGGGTTTTCGAATACAACTTGACATTATGCTAATTGAAGTTGTGGTATGGGTTTCTTTGATACTCAAAATGAATGACAGAAGTGCAAATAATGAGTGATATATGAATTAGAGATGTGCAGGTGTTGGATTTTTTCAACACGACAAAACACGAACTATCACGACTTTGCACTCAATTAAATGGATTCAATTAAATGGAATCCTCTGGAATTTTATTTCGTTTGTCCATTGCTTATTTGTTTGGAAGCTTGACGCAAAAATTAATGTGATCATATGTGGTGAAGAGGTAAAATTCTCAACAAACTACAAAACGGTATACGCGATTTCCACTCACTGATCCTCCAGAACCAACACATCCCTATTGTTCAGAAATACTAACGGAGTGGATTGTGGCTTGGAGACCCTGTATAAATATTTTTATTTTTCGCGTATGGAGTCGTTTTGCCGTGTGGAGTCGCGTTGAAGGACTCCAATTTTCCAACATGAATTAAGTCGTGTCACGAGAATAAATACGACACGCGCCCATCCCTATTATGAATACATTCATTTAGTGCTAATATTGGTTGAATAGGCTAGCCTTATTGTGCTTTGTGCTTGGTACTTTAGAATATAGTTCAAATTTCTAATATTTGTTTAAAGAACATGCTCAATACGATGCTGCCTGAAGCTTGACTTATTGTCCCTACCCTCACAGAGACTTGAGAGTATTGTCAGAGCATTGTAAATGGTTGCTACATTCTTGTATAGGTTGCCACACATTGGACATGAAAAATGAATTCAAATCATGTGCACCGCAATACCTCGAACGTGGGGGTAACTTTTCAGACAATCACACACACACACACAAAAGTATCATCTATAGCTATAGCTCTAGGTATAGTGACTCCAGCTACAATAATATCAATAGCAATGGCAACAATAACAATATCAAGCCATTGCTGCGTCAAAATGAAATGATAGCTTATCGGCAGTGCCTAGTTCAGTGGGAAGCATCTCTGGCAAGTGCCAATGCCAAGCAACCAAGCTACAGAGGATGAAGGATGCAGGAAGTGGTAGAAGAAGCAAACTGTAAGCAAACGTATCGCAGCAACAGCAGCAGCAGCAGCCGCAGCAGGAGGAGACGTTTGACTAAAATTGAGTAGAAAACGATACCGCACAGCAGCAGAGAGATATATTGCAATTGCCGATCACAGGAAACAAATGAATATTTCATACTGTGTAAATCAACATTCGGGCTTGAGAGTAAGGCAGACGACTGCCACACAAACACTCACACACTCATCTCTCTCTCTCTCTCTCTATCTCTCTCTCTCACACACACTCTTTGGCATCTTCTAAACGCACAGAGCATTCAAACTTTGCCCAGACCCTTAGAAATATGTTCGTTAACAGGTATTCCCTGGCTAGAGGTAGAATTCGCTTCAGTATTTTCGTATTGCTGCTGCCGGAGCACAACTTTATGTTGACAAAGTTTTTGCGGTAAAAAGCCACATCAGTAATTTGCAAGGCACACACACACACACACACACACACATCCTTCTGCAAACCTTACACACACACACACACTCGCTCTTGAGCCCACCCTCATATACCATATAGGTATACACACAAACGTAGCAGTGACATATGTGCTCTCTCTAGGTTTTGGAGGAGGCTTCTCCTGCTCCTGATGCTGTGGCTTCGTTTTCGGCTGGCTGCTTCCGTCAGGCCAGGCATTAATCATTTGGCATGTAAATTGCCAATTAATAACTGCTGCATGTCATTTGGCACTCCGGCTTTCCTCCATCACCCCTTCCCATTCTAACAAAGACGCACTTGGAGGCCAACGAACCTGAGTTGGTTTTGTTGTTGGTTTTGCTCTAAGCATTGCCAACTTCGAGGCGTATTTGCAATGACCCATTAATGAAGACAAATAGCACTTGAGCCCTGTTAAATTTAGCGGAAAATTGAAAAAAGAAAACCGTATGCTTTCAGTAAGTTTTACGTATATTTTTTTTTTATATATATTCTTCGTTCCATCTGCCAGCTTTTTCGTTGAACGCCAAAGTTCGTTTTGGCAACAAGAAGCGAAAATATTGCAGTACTATTCAGAATTTATTTGTCATCGATACGCTTGCAATGTATTGCATACAGTCAAAGCGACAGAGCCCCAACTACAGACATCATGGACAAGATATATAATATATAGTTATTGCCAGAGTTCAGAGTGCACTTGGATTACATTGCATTCCATGTGAGGAGCTCAGCCTTCGCTTGCTTTTTCATTAATCAATTTCAATGTGAAACTTGATGATGTATGGGCCCATGCATAGATCGTATGCACTTTGAAATCAAAACTATCTTTTTGGACTAGCTGCAATACATCATCTTATTGCCGAAATTGTGATTATTCAAATACATTTCAGCATTTCCAGGACAGCTAAGCTGCCCAAAATGCGCATGTTGCATAGAAAACTATTTCGATTTACTTTAAATACATACCATACAATAAACGCATCTTGTTATTCGATCGCACTCACATTGACTGCTATATATATACACAAACACACTCAAAGAGATAGCCCTGGCAACAATTTTACAGTGAATTGCACTAAATAACTGCCATTAAGCATAAAAGCTGTTCTCGCATGAAGGAGCTGCTGCCAGCATTTAAGCCAAATGCAACTTTAAGCGTCTTCAAGCTAACGCAAATAAAGTGGACTTACACAGCAAATTCCGGAGCGTATAGTAGCGACACACTACACCACACACATGCACACACACACACACACACACACACACACACACAGACAGCCAGACATACAGATATATAGACATGGACATACATGTTGCACAGTTGCACAAAAAAGTTGGTAGACAAGGCTGCAAGTTCGCATCGCTTTTCGTGCCCAAAAATATCCAAATTTTTCTGAAAAGACAATCACAACTCAAATAAAATACTCAAATATCATAGGGTGTATAGATGGTGTAGTCTAAGTAGTAGCAAAACTTTCATTAATATGTTGTCTACTGCACATTGGGCCCCCGTTGCCTCAGCTCGAAGGCCTCCGTTTTCGTTTGGCTCTTCATTCTGCACCATATGGCTTTGGTTCTCTTTCTATCTCTCTCTTTCCCTTTCTCTCTAGGTCTTTCCCCCCTTCCTTTCTTTCTGTCTTTCCCCTTCTCTTACCCTTTATTCCCCTCCCTTTCCATCACCCTCGCCCTTTCCCTCTATCGGTCCCTTTCCCTATCTCTGTTAGCCGACGACAACCAAGCGCCACTAATGTGCGCAATTGTAAGAGGTTTCCTCTTCTTGGGAAATTTTGTTTGTGTTGTGCTTTAGAAGCTGGCAGCTCTGCCACTGCTTTTTGCTGCATTACATTAACACAGATAAAGTTCCTTGATACATAATTTCCATGCATATAAAAATAGCCGCTAGGCAGCCTCCGAGCTGAGCTGAGCTGAGCATCGCTGCATTCCCTGCACATGTGCACATGGCGCTAGTCGCTAAAGCAGAGCCTCAACACAGAGAGTGGTGATGGAGATGGAAATGGTTAGATGCTCATGGTAATGGTTGTTCCTGTTGTTGTCGAAGTGCTGCTGCTGCTGCTGCTGCTGCTGATGTTGGTGTTGGTGTTGGTCTGCTTACCAAGCTGTGTGCCAACTTGCAAAAGGCGACAAGATGCTAGCTGGCAAAAAAGTTTTTGTACTTGTCCAACTGCAAACAAAAGTCGTACGAATGCGGCGGATAAACGTTGCCAAATGTTGTCCCTGTTCCCAGTCTCCGATACTCCTCAGTCCCTGTCGATGTTGCTCTTCTTGCTGTAGTTGCTTTTGTTGCTGCTGTCTGCGCGCCTTGAAATATGCAAATGGATTTGCAAGCGTTGAATAAACACAGAAGTCTTACTACAATTATAGTCTCTCTCTCTCTCTCTCTCTCTCTCTCTATCTATATATATTGTATTTTTATTTTTTTCACTCTCTCAATATCTTCCATACTATTTCTAACTTTGTTTCAATTTTTCTTTTCTGCAGATCACGAATACGGAGACGCAGTATATTCGCACAATTGATAATCTGATTGCATCACGCATTTCCCTGAAACTCCAGCTACAGGGTGTGCACTTCTCGAGCGTTAATCCCGCTTTATATAACGGAGGATATGGCTTGAACTCGGTCTATAGCCATGGCGGACCCATGTATGCGCCTAATCCAGGAGGCTTACTGCTGCGTTGCAGCGCACAAATTGGAGACCTCTATCAGGAATATAAGGAAATTGAATTAGGTACACCGCAAAAGGATCCGGTGCCCGCTCGTGGTAAGTTATATCATGTGACTATGATATTTTACAAGTATTTCCCTAACTAATTATGCCATAATCGCATGTACCACATCTCTTTGTCTCTCTCTCTCGCTCTTTGCCTTTGTCCCTCCGTCTCGTTGTGGATATACGATGTTTGTTTCCGGCTGCAGTTACGCTATCGTCTGGCTCGAGCATGAAAAACTTCTTCAGCACGTATTTCTCCTCGGCTGCGACGGCCACACGACTCCCCAGTGGCGCCCACTTGGCGCCCATAACTATAGCCCTGACCGCTCTACTCCTCAGTGGCTGCTGCTCCTCCCTGCTTGGCCCCATCGAGCACGCTCTAATTTGGCTGGCAGCGCAGCTCAATGATGGCGAGGAGGCGGAGCGTCGAGAGAGCATTCTACATTCCAAGTCCAGTCGCAATAGTTTGTCCACGCTGCCACGCCTCCAAGACGTCCAGGCAGCGGCTGGCCTGGCCAGCTCCCAGTTAAGTAGTTTGAGTTCTCGTATGGCAAAGCAGATGGAGTCGAAGCTGGAAACGAAGTCAAAGATTGAATCAAAGTTGGAGCAGTGTACGCGTCTGTTAGAGATTCATTAAATTGTTAAGTCATTAAATTTAAATATATTTTGTATGCAAAATTAAGTTTTGTAAGTATAATCATATGATATGTATAGTTAAGTTCCATCTTATATTCGATCGTTTTTCTTTACAGTTGCTGATTTTCATTTGCTTATAGATTACTTAATTCAAACTTAATTTCTATTGCTTTTAATTCATTCGACATTTCTGAATGTGGTGTCTAAAAACTAAAAAGCGAGCTATAACTAAATTAAATTAAGAAACGATTTCATATAAATATTATATCCTAGTCAAGCGAATAATATACCAAATGAAATCTATGCATTCATTAAATAAATGTTCACAAAAAAAAAAAAAAAAAAACAAACAAAACTTGAAAAATGCAAAATGAGTTAATAGTCATAATGAATACTTATTAAATGTGCAAAAACTAGCAAAGGATAACGAAAACGAATCCAAAAACGAAAGTATGTGTTGATAATGAAATCATTAATAATAATAAAAACAAAAGTAAAACAAAAGAATTGTGTAAAATATATTTAACAAATGAATAAAAATGCAACTAAATGAATAACTCGTAAAGTACATGGCCTTGTGGGGCATATTGTGAATGGTGGTGAAATTTAATAAAATGAATAAAAAGCGTGTTAATTTTAAAAAATATTAAATTGCTATGAATTTCATTATTGCAAGTATTGTATGATTTACGTAAGGTAAGTTTACATTATAATGACTTTTCGTTTTAAATTTCGTTGGTTCACATTAAATTTGCAAATGAATTTTGCATTGTAACAAATTTATTCAAATGATTTTTTGGCGTTAAGAAATTTGAAATCTGACTCGAGATTCGCTCAACAAAGCAAAATCATAGCAATGATTGGGTTGGACTTGGGCTTGGGTTGGACCGAACTGAACTGGATTCAGTTGACCTGGACTGGGCTGTGATGAACTGGGCTGGGATGGGCTGTCTTTGCTTATTGTCTGCTATAAACTTTTGCTTGGCAAAACGAACAAGTGTAAAAGTGTAAAAGAAGTTGCTTTTGCTTCACAGCGGAAGAGCGAGAGCTGAAGCTGAAAAGTACACGAAACGCACTAGAGTATGAGAGCACAAGTGTAAGAAAAGGAATGCAGTTTTTCCTTTTAGCCATTGTGAATGGCATGCTTTTTAGTTGCTATTTCCGTTTCCATTCTGAATACATATTTTGTATTATTTTCTTTTTTTCGCCCTTAGTTTCCTTGGAATATTATTGAAGCAAATACTGCCATGTCTTTTCAATAGTAGCCTAGTCTCTTCTCTATTTCCCTTTTTTTCTTGCTTCTAGAGTAACTGACTTTTCTTGTTATGCTTAGCCAAAATAGGTGCACCATAACGAGGCTAGACAATGCAGAAGAGGACATACACTCACTCATCCAATGCTGTATATATTATGGCATACTTGTATTAAGTTGCATTGTTAAGATTGTGGGGAAAAAAAGGAAAATGTACATTGAAAATCTAACTTTTAATTACTCTAGCATGCTCTTCAAATTTCACTCTTCCATCTCTGCTACGAAAACTGGAATCTGTTTATGAACTTTATGCAACTATAATACAACATATCATCATCATTTTCGTCGTTTCATATTCTCTGACCTATGCAACTCATCTGTCTATCTGTCTTCCTGTCTTACATGTCTGTCGTCTCTGCTGATCCATGTCAGCGTTTGGAAACAGAGTAATCCAAAACTTCGATAACTCTTTGTCATTTTGGTCATTTCAATGGCCAAAAAGCAACATCACAATGACGCCCTGTGACATGTGGAATAACAAGGATCTGCTACATGTTCTGCTGCTCCCTGCTACCGGGTATTCATGGAAATTTTATTATCTCTAATTAGTTTCACCAGTTGCCACTGGAACATACACTATGCCATACGTTTAACTGTGGTACATATTCTATTTTAAATGATGTATCCCCTCTGCTAAATATATGCAATTTTTGCTATATTTAATGTTCATAATCAAATCGTGCGATATCCAACACTATATGGAGAGTCTATGAAAGTATTGACCTAAAATTAAAGACCGTCTGAGAGTAAAAAGCAAATTGAAACTATATTTGGATAACTTTTGTTGTATAGTCTATGCGTGTCTGTTTTCCATATACTATCTGATATATATTCAATAGTATAGACGGTTGTATCGATGATGTATATTTAAATCGGTGTTGTATGGTTTATATATTAATAAGGAGCTGTCAAGAAGTGTGAGAGGATAAGAGTGCGAGCGCGTCAACGATGGAGCGGGTCGAGTAAAATATGAGATAAGCGAGTGGGAGAGCGGACGGTGGGTATGAAGTGGGAGTGAGAAAGTGGGCGCTACGGAAACAATGGGGCTGGAACAAATAATGAGAGAGTGGTTGAGCGGATGAGAGGGCGAGCGGTTGAGCGAAGAGCGAGAATGAGGTGAGGAACAAACACATTCAAGCACAAGGTCTAATTAGTGTTTTAAGTGAAGCGATGGATTGGCTTGTAAATTGTTAATACTTTGGATTAACTTGGGATAATCCACCCAATTACTGTACAGTCTAATAAATTATATAATTTAATATATACCGCACTATATGAGATAGTACTGTGCGTAATCTTTAACCAGATGGCTGCATTATATCGATGCAAGCGAGAATTGATGGTGCTGGAGTGTGCACAATCTGAGGTAAGGCGTGACAAGGGCTAGCTGATGCGTTATTAACGAAAATGTGCATTAAATGTGCATGGATGCGTTGGATTAATGCGTAAAGCATATAACCAACCACACCCAAATGAAAGGGATCGCATTAAAGCGTGGAAACCAAACCAAGTTTGCAATTATTCTATATATTTAAAGACAATTGAATAAGTTTAAGTGCTCTTTAAAACATTAATAATATAGTAATACATGATGCTATACTTAAGCTTTAGTTTCAGTTTCAATAAATACATCAGGTAGACTTTACAGGGTATTTCCCATGCGTATACCATGTCGATGTTTAGCTATGGTCATTTTATGCGTTTGTGGTAAATTAATTTGCACTTTTTCAGTCCATCTACAGAGAAAAAATGAGAGAGAATGGGTCGTTAAGTTAAAAATTAAAATTCCAGTAAGAAAACTTGGCGTTTATTACACCATTTATGCAAAACGTTTGTTTATTGAATTTACACTGTACAAAACTTTGGTAATGTCCTGTGCTATATGTGCCGGAGCACAAGTGCCTCAAATGAATGCCCAGCCAACAATAAGATGATGTAATTTAAAACTGCAACAAAGTTGGCCCAGAGGGAGAATGAGAACAACGGGAGACGGTGAGAAAGAGAGAGAAAGGGAAAGAGGGACGCCCATGCCTGGTCAGTGATCCATGTGTGTTGAGTAATAAACACACAGGACCAGAGCAGAGCAATGAGAGAGCAGAGCAGGGAAAAGGGGAGAGCATTCTAAAGCATGGGCGCCCGCCTTTGCTTGTAATAAACTTCAAAAAATAATTTCGCCATCTCGTCTACGACAACTAGAACTTGACACTTTGCAAAGAAACTTTTTGTGGCCTGAGTGTTGTACTTTTGCGTTGAGGTTTTCGGACAGCGCCCCCTACCCATACCCACGTCCGATTGTGCAGAAAGTGAAGTGGAAAAGGCTAAGGAATAAGGGGGACAAACCTAATTTAATTTAGGAGCACAATTTTCGAACTTGTGAGATTTAAATGCTCTCGCTCTTGCATTTGCTCTTGCTTTTGCCAAAGAATGACTTAATGAATTATGTAGCATAGAAAGCGAAGAAGCAGCGGGCTCTTAAATGCTCAAAGTTTTCACATAATCAAATTTGAATTCATAGAATTTAGAGTCAGACTATAGAGTCTTTGAGTGCTTAGAGGCCAATAATACTTCATATTTAATTCGGTAAAAATTTCAAGAGAATTTGCACTTATATTTTGAATGTGTATGAACAGTATTTAATGTTTTTTTCAGATACTTTTCTAACGAAGAAATGTTTTTTCCAGTGTTTTTCTATTGAAGGACAAGCGCCATATTTTTTTTGTTCTATCAAGAGAGGGTCCTATAGATATTTTTCACCTAGTCTAGAACAACACCTCTGGTCGACTGAACACACTTTGAATGCAGATGCTTAATTTGCCTTATATATATAGTATTTTTCTTCCATGTACCCTTTTCTATATCCTACGTATTGTTTATTGACAATATGTTATGTCAGAATGGCATGCATAATGCGTAAGTTAAAAGTTTTCTGAAGCAATAATGCCAATAACAATGCCAATGTTGCATATTTCGAAAACACAAAATTGCATTGCGAATATATTTTATGAATATATGTATGTCAATATACATATGTAGGAAGAGAGAATAGAGCAGACATTCAGAGAGGTAGAATCTCTGTTTTATGTATGTCAATGCTTTTGTTTATGGTCCTTGCTAGCTGCACATAAATTTATAGAATATTTAATATGCATATTTGGAATTAAATGATTTATGGTTTGTACACGTACTTAGAGGTGCCATTGAATGAGTGTGCCACACGCATATGGATACACTCGAAAATTCTCATATGCTGCACTAGCATTTGTTGAGTATTGGTTTTTTTGGGAAGACTTAAAAGTGTTCACACATTTGTTTATTTGCTCATCGATAGGACAGAATTATGTCTGTATATTTTGATGTTCCTTTTGTGATGCTGCCTTTATGGTGTTTCATTTTCGGTTTCTACTCTCGCAAAATTTCCAAATGCTCATGCAATGTGGAGAAACTGTCTACTTAGCCCTAATTTATGAGTCATCAGCCATAAAAATATGTTTGATTTTCAAGAGAATTTATGCTATTTACACTTTATAAAGCCTAGATAAACAAACATATTTGTATTATTATATACTTCTTCCGATACCTGAGCACATGATTCACTTGAATTATGCACTGATTTTGCACTTTATGCCAAAAAGAGCGTACAGTCTAATACGCTTTTGGACAATTTAAATCGACTGTTTGACAATTTTTGAGACGACAATGGATATTCCCAATACTTATATGTATACAGAATGTGTATACTGAACACCCATAAATGGAATTTGGTGCATTTGGTTGGGATAGTGGATGATCAACTTGCTTTAAGTTCGCCCAAAGTAATTTGTATGCATTGCAATTGAAATTCTTTTGTGTTACAAAATGAATTCTTTTCGCTTCTTATTTTTGCTTTTGCTTCTGGTTTTACTCCTTTTTTCATTTTCTCCCTTTTAGCCTAGCAACAACTCTCTTTATGCATTTTTATCAGTTGTCACGACTTTCAACTAAATGATGAACATAACTTTAAAGTGAGCTCAATAAATTGCAACTGTAGATAAATTGATTTTGAATCATTTCATTCAAAATAAATTATTTAAAATATTTTATAAATAATCGTAAAATTCATGATTTATTATAACTTTCCAACCAAAGTTCATTTATTTAAATTGAAAAAATAATATATGGAAATATACACAATTTCAACGGTAAAAAATGGTATTTGTTTCCTTAGGTCTACAAATTTTGTACTTACATGTAGATTGTTTTCAGTTAACTTCATTTGATTCTGTAGACAGAGTGAGTTCTAAATAAATATAGTGGGAATACTTAAAAAGATTTTATTATAACTTTTCAGTACAAGTTCGTTATTTTTTTAATGAAACTAATAATATATCAAAATATACATAAATTCGTGGGAAAGTAATGATATTTGTTTTTTAGGGGTCTAAAACATTTGCATTTACATTAAGTTGGTTGTTTAGTTCACTTCATTTGATTCTTCGTGCCCTACCATGGATGCCATGTAGACAGAGTCAGCTCTAAATAAATATAGTGGTACTGCTTAAACAGTATTTTAGTGGACTTCATGCTTTGGCTTTGGATGTCGACAATGGCTCCGGACTACTGCTATCTAGTCGTTACGGACCGCTACACACAGTGCCTTTATTTGCAAAGGGACTGTTCCTCGAATGGGAAAGCTTTTAGCATAATTAGTTTGAACTTTCTGACCACGTTTCGTTTTTGTTCGTTGGCCTGGTTAGTGTTGCGTTCAAACCGCATTATTACAATAATTTTTGACATTCTCCCACGGGGAGTGAGCCTTCTCAAAGCTGTTAAAATTTAATCACCGAATAAATAATTACTTTAATATATAAATGCAAAAATTTCAGATAAAAATTGCAATTTTTTTTTTTTTGGGAAATTTATACGCATACTATGTACACATACATTCCCAATGCAGATTGCACGACTAACTGAATTGGACTAACTAAGAAGAGGAAGGATGAAGAACATTGGCAGTGGAAACGGAAGTTGAAATTGCAATCATTAATCGCATTTTACTGCTGGTGACGCGAGCATGGAATTCACAAATAGCTAAAACACACACACACACAGAGAAGAACCCATAGAACTCAAGGCGATGTGTTCAATCAACTCTATTATCAAGAAATAATCATAAGTTTGCCAACTTTGTGCAGTCGAAAGAAAAGTTTGTGGGTTTGCGTGGGGAAAACTTTGTATGTTTTTTAAATGACGGCAAATGAGGCAAAGGGTCTGCTAAATTTCACATTTCGAAAATGTTTGTGCTGATTTTTATTATTATATACGTAAATATCGTAAATTTCGCACATAAATTAAATTTCCAAGCAAATATCAAAGGGTTAATATCTCTTGGCCAGTCATCGACTTACGACCTACGTGCGTGCCGACGCCTTTTTATTGCCAATACCATTGCCAATTCAATCCCTTTTCTTGCCTTTTTTTCGGCGATTCGAATACGAGCACATAAACATTTTATTAGTGAGCTCAATCCACGCACGCCACCTCATATCTATAGTATGTATATTCTAGGGGCTGTACATTGATTTGAAATAATATATGAGCCAACAACGTGATAACATTCAAAGCCTACGGCAACATATTAATACAATAAATATAGAGAGAACGAAAGTTTTTATCAAGTTCGAACAAAAAACTTTACAATTTTGTAGGCTTAGATTTTGTTTTTATTATAATTCTCAAAGAAATTAGTTCAAACTGTTGAGCTATCAAAAAAGCCCAAAAAATCTTTGGTGCAAGTTACGTTTCTTTTTGTTTTCATTCCAAAGGACTAGTCCATTATCATTGTATCATCATTGTATCATGATTATGATCTAACCTCCTGTGTGTTGACTATGTGTATTTATAGAAAATTGGTAAATTTGAAGCACAGACACAACAATAAGGCTGACAATGGCCATACGATATGGTCTGGCCTAGACAAATATTAATAACAATCTGTTGACATATAGTAAACAACTTGAATGGGTTTGGCTTGGCCTAGTCCCTGATAAAGCAAAGTTATATGTGCTAATAATAATAGTAGTAATAGGAGTAATAATAAAATATTAATGAGTCTCGGATATTTTGCTTTGTTCAAGCAAATAGACCAACCAAGCAACCAAGTCATTTCATTTGCATTACCTCAACTGAGCAAATTAAATATTTGCAATTTCAAATTTAAAAAAATTCAGTTAGCAGCATTTGGCCTAAAGGCTACACGGATATACACACACACACACACACACACACACATAAAAGGAATTCACAAGGAACTCTGCTGAAAGGCAGGCATAAAGTCAGGCCGAAAAGAGCAGCAACTGCGCCAGAGTTGAGCAGCGGCAAAAGTTCAAAGCAGACGACCTACAGTCGGCCCGCTTGTTCGCTTGTCCACTTGCCACATGGAACTTGCAGCTTGCTGCAACTTGCCTTGGCAACTACACGTTGACTAAGTGACCTATGGTCGTCCTTGCTGCTGTTGTCATTGGTCTAGTCTAGTGTTCAGACCTCAGCATATGGTTATAAATGTAGTTTTATGCTACTATGGTTACATTGGCAGTACTAGGAGTAGTGGGGGTGGGTCTGGATGCTGTGGTCTTTGGGATCACGTGTCGCTTGTCACCTTTAAATAATGTTCCACAAGGACTTTCAACACAAATCGCATGTGAAAAGTGCTTCACACATGAAATGGTTATTTTATTTTTGTAATTTTTTTTTCGGATTACATATATACCATCTCATAGAAGCCACTCGTCACAGTCATCACAACTCAAAAAGTACACTGGAATGTAAACATGTATACCTATATATATTTATACAAGTTTATCCTGTGATATCGCATCCTGTCTGTCAGGTTATGTTGCTTTGTGATCTGGTGCATGTGCAGCTTGTGATGTCATTTTCAATCACAACATAAGAATTTTGTTTGGAAATCGGAGAAACAATATCCACTTTCCTATAAAAGTAAGTATTCATTCAATAATTACAATTGGTGACTGACATCTTTCAACTGTAAGCACTTTCCTGCTCGTCATAAGAGGCGTATACTTAATCAGACACTTGTCACATAAATATGCATTTTCCCGGCGACGCATTGCAGTATGTAGAAATTTGTTTATATTTTTTTATTTCCCATGGCAACCTTTGAGTCTTTGTCAAAGCGTAAGTGCATGGAGAATGTTTAACTGCAAGTGCTATGAAATTGTAAAATTGTTAGACACTGCATTAGCATGTAGTTTACTGTGCTCTATCTACAACTGGATGTGGATGTGCAAGTGGAAAAACATTCTCTGCGTACCTTTGCGTAGAGAAGATGAGTACTGGCCATGTTCCAGCTTCTATGCATACATATTTGCTTGCTCATCTTCTACTACAGTACATCTTTTACTTTACTTGGAAAACTCGGTGTTCTTTTTTTTCAACTGAACTCCATTGTTTGCTTTGAATGTGTTTTTCCTTTTGGCCTCTGCTCTGTTTTCCTTTGCTTGGTTTTGCTTCACCTTTGTTAAGTGTTGGCAGTTTCTTGAATTATAAATGTAAATTTGTTGCTTTTATTTAAGCTCTTTAAAAGATTCTTCAGTTTTCTACTTTTGCAACAAGCAAATGCTGCATAATGTAGGCATGTAGGCATTTTAACAGTTTGTATGTTAAGTTTCCACCTACGCCTAGATGGCGACTGTATTAAATATGCAAATGAAAAGCCTTCATGCATCAATTTATTTTCTATTTTATGTGTGACATCTATCATGCAAATGTCTAACAGTTTTACACTCTTACAATCGACCAAACTAAATGATTTTAATGTAGAAATAGAGAAGTATCCTGCATAGAGTTTTCTACAAATTTATTGCTTGTTTATTTTGAGCTTAACTCAAGTGCTTCAAAGCAATGAAAACATTGGAGAAAGTGCCAATAAATTGTATTTTCTTTGGACTCACACCCCTGCAAAACACAAAGTATCTGGGCAATGTGCTTGAGATGACCAGACCAACAGTTCTTCAGTTATTTTTCACACTTTTGCACAACTCCTAGCAGCCTTAATTCCACTCATTGGGTAAGTACATGAATCAATTCACGGCATTCGTGCCCTGCATTTCAATTTAAATATCTACACAGGTGCCAACAGTAGCTAAAGCACCAACCGGAGTTGCTCACTTCCCCTTCATATTCATTGCTTATAAAACGCATGATTTGCGTGAAACGTAGCACTCGTTATATGCACATTGTGCGCTACTTAAGCACCCATGAATCGTGTTCTTTATTCAAGTGGCTTTTTATTTATATTTAATTGCAAATTATTGTTCCTAACGATGAGCAATATAGCAGTGCAGCTGATGTGCATTATTATTGCTACTAAACTAAATCAATAAGTGCATTATGATACAAATAATGTAATATTATCTAACATTATTTATATAGTTATTTCTTCATATACATTACGTTATGATTACATTGCCATAAAACTTGCATTCGATTCATGATTTGTTCATTCACATTTATTCAACATTATAAAGTGAGTCTGATAACAATTAGAGTGCTAGTCACGTCCTTCGACGAGGGCATAATTGTTTATAATTTTCGCACGAACAGGTTTGATATCGACTACAGTTTTAATACACTCGATTACAGGTTTCGTTTCAGCAATAGAGTATACAATCATCTAATAAGTGTGCATACACTATAACACTTAGTATTTGTGTACAATATTTTGAGAAGAAACTTTACCCCTTTCGATTATTTATATCGACAAAAACATATTATAATCAAAATTTCAATTGGAATTGATCATAATTATTATGGAAAATATTTGCTCCTCATTTTACTCAATTCGATATATCAGTATGATTATTTTGGTACCATTTGTGAGCCAATATCCTCAGGGTGCTTTCAAGTTCTTATCGATATATAAACCAAAATCGTGCTCTTTCAATCAACCGACAGTTAATAAAGGGCTACATTACATTGACATCATTCCAAATGAATGGAACTGACGGAGCACATGATGGAGCTAATGGAACTGATGGAGCTCATGGCGGATGGCTTAAAAAGCGAGCTTCTATAGAATGCAGATTGAATGCAGTTGTTGGCTGCAGCAGGTGTCAATTTGACTGTGGGTGGACTGACTGCGGTGCCAATCCCTAAAATGCATATTTAAATTAACCACGCACCGATTCATGTGCAGAATGATTGGAGGAGGGGTTCGGCACTTGAACTGACCCTGTAATTGATTGTCACACACTGCAGCAATTAAAATGTCAACCCAACTGACAGTCGATACAGTTCAAATATCGGATAAACTTTTTTGCGTGTGCTATCTCTCGGAATGATTTCAAGGTTTTAATTTTAAATGAACTCCAAATATATGATATGCCTTGGCTCCACCCACAAATGAGAGATGAGAAGACAAATTAACGATTCTGTCCGCAAAACAACTGGGTTAATATGTCTTCAACTTCAACCAATCGACAAGTTTGCGAAAATGCCACAAGGTCTCTTCGTGGTCAACAGGGACAGTAATAGTCATAGATAGTCATTCTTTGTGACTTTCGTATAGAATGACAGAAAAATATGGCTAGTTTTGCCTTAAATTGTATTGATGATCAAAAATATAAGCACTTTTTGAGGTCTGTCAAGTCTTCTTTTGGCTAAGATTCCGAAATCTTACTAGACCTTTACATGTTCTTCTAGTAAGTAGTATGAAAAACAATGAATAAGAGCAACTGTCGGAATTTAAAACAGTTTAACCTTTCGAAAATCTTTACCATTACCTAATAATGAGTGTTAATTTATGTGGTTATAATTGTATAACATGCTTACGATCGTTAAGATCGTATTAAACCACAAAGAATTTTACTTTAATTGACTTTTGGTTGTTGCGAATTGAAACTGAAAGCTATTCATTCATCCAATTGTTTTCGTTGGAACAGCTGTAGTTGGTTAAAATTAGCTTTGACTGGATTAACAGCTTTTGCGGCATGATGAAGAGACGGCGGAGAGACGGACAATCTGTCGGTTCTATGGTGAATTGTATTATTTTTAGGAACTGTTTTACTTAGTATTTGCTTTGCACTTTTTATGGCGTTTGCCATGTAAATTGAATTGCAAGAGGATATAGTACAACGATTGCAGTCGCTCTTAGAGTTTTGTTTTGTTTCATTGCGGGGTTTGGGCTGCTAAGTTTTATTCCACTACGGATGCAGCTACTATTGTTTTATTCAGCGTGGATGTTAAGGTGAAACTAGAGATAAAATGAAATGTAGTGTTTTTGGCTTTGCATTTAAAATGTCGAATACAAAAAAAATAAAAGAAAATATGGTAGTAAAACAAAAAAAAAAAGTTAAAAAAAGCAACACACACACTTCCAGCTAGGATTGCAGAGCGCACTTAATAGCCGAGAGAGCACATAGTTGTTATTGTTGTTTAGCTTTTTGCTATTGCTTGCATAATGGACGGATTCAAGTTTCACTTGCTGCCTGCCTGCAGCAAAGTGCGAGATCATTCATCAAAGCTTCCAGTGCAGTATGCCACCATCCGCCATGCGCTCCCAAATGCCATCAAACATAATAATCAAACATCAAGAACATAACAAACGATCCTGGCAAGCGGAAATGTGGCCACCCCCAGACACCCTGTCGACCACCCTATCGACCACCCTCTCCGCCACCCTATTATTCCGTAACTGCTCGAAACCAAATCATAGCCATTCCGTTGATGCTTTGGTCCGTTCGTCCGTCTGTGCGTCCCATCAGTGGCATTCCTTACACCATACTCAAGCGCCAGTTCGTGTGCCTGAGTGTGACTGAGTGTGTGTGTGTATGTCCATGTGTCTATGTGTCTGTCTGTCTTTCTGTCTGTTTGTCTGTTTGTCTGTCTGCCTGCTCTGTCTTCTCTGTCTGTGTTTGAGTTTGGCCTCTTTCTTTGCGCGCTGCCATATTTCTGAGTTGGACCGTTGACCTGACCAACCGACCAGCAGCGACGGCAAGAAAATGTTTTTACTCAAAAGCAAATGCAATAAAAAAGACTATTTATCAGCATAAAATATTATATGGCATGCCATTGAGTTGGCTAATATTTTCTACAGCTTTCTTTCTTTCATTCCTTGCTCATGTTTTAACCAATTTGCGACCTTCGTATTGCTATTGCTCTCTTTTTTTTCCCATTTCTGTTCCTCACATTTTCGATTATTTTCATTTTCTTATTATTTTCTTGTCATATTCAACATTTGAAATTTAAGCAACAAATTGTAGCACAATATTTATATTCAAATTCAAAATTGCAATGATCTGAGACTTATGAGATTACCATAAATTCTAACGAGTCACGATTCTTTATCTATCGATTTTATTCTGTTTATGACGTCTATCGTATGTTATCTATATGACTATTCATTACATATTCACATTGAACTAATCGACGAATTCAGTAAATTACATTAAATCCGAATAAAGCTCTGAACTTAAGTACAATCCGGATCATATACTTGTATATATTTGTGGAACGAACCGTTTTATGTTTATCTTATATTTAACTGTATAATTATTCAGTTTTCGGCGAATTCAGTAATTAGACCCTGTGTTTAAAAAACACAAAAAGGGTCTATTAACTTTGTGCAAAGTCGATTTGTGTGTAACAGGCA
>JBANCZ010000915.1:0-26999 GCA_037040025.1 Sphaerogastrella javana | reverse complement strand
GTATCTACTAGAACAAAGTTCTATTGTGATTTCATTGTTTCGCTGCAGAAGTACTACGATCAGTGTACATGTCACTAAGTTATTATATTTTGTAATATACTGTGTTCTTTCCTTATTTAATATTTTGTATGATTTGAAAATAAGTAATTGATTATAAATTCGAAAATTAAAAAGTGGGCGTTAAATGGATGAATGCAACGTGTGTAAAGAGTCAATTCTACAGTCAAAGCATGGTGTTTCCCTCGTTAAACAAGGTTTAAAGTGTGCAAAATGTGAAAACAGCTTCCATTGGCAATGTTCTAAGCTAACAGAAGACGAATTCAAATAGTACCGAAAACTGAATACAGGAATTTTTTATTGGTTCTGTCAGCAATGCAAATGTGAGATCGATGCAATTAACAATTTAACTAATATTGTTACAGTTCTAACAAATGAAGTAAAATTGCTAAAAGAAGAAATTAATAAATTAAAAAACGTGGAAAAAGAAAGCTCTATTTCTCGTACCTCTGATGTCATTAAATATGAATTAATGAATGAAATCGAAGATCGAGAATTACGTGAGCAAAATTTAATAATTTTTAACCTTACTGAAAACAAACCAAACAATGATAAAGTAATTATAGATCAAATATTTAGTGTAATAGAGCCTTCTTTAAAATCAAAGATTGTTTTCAGTACTCGTGTTGGCAACTCATCTGATAATAAGAGACCACTAAAAATTTGTTTTAAAAGAGAATTAAACGTAAATGATGTGTTTAAAAGTATTAAAAACTTCAAGTATTTATTTCATTATTTAAGTTTCAAGCCAGTTTAGCTGTTTTCAAGCCGACCTGCCAGCACTGACTAACTATTTGCTGATTTACATATTTCTAAGCAACACGCACCATATTGCACTATTACACTATAGTTTACAACAATTTCACAATGTGTAGCATCTCTGCACTACATGCTGGTATTAAAGAATGTTTTTATAACACGTTTTGACAATACTTTTTCGAAATTGTTGTATGCACTGCGCGCTTAGTTGTGATGGTACGCGGCCGCACGAGGGCTACAATATCGGCGTCGCAAGTGCACACAGTGTTGCAAAATGATATTTTAAAACAGCAGCTGGCTGGTCTCACTTTTTTGTAGCCCTAGTTATGAAATGAATCTGTTCAAATTTAAACACGAATAGGAGCAGGCTTTAACTATTTGGTAATCTATAAAATAATTTACACAAATTTATTGGTGAGGTAAATTAAAATTACAATAAATAATTGTTAACAATATTATTATTAGATCATGTCGAAACAAGATAATCAGCAAAAGGAAGTTTTGGAGAAATTGCCATGGTATTATAATTTGTACAATACCATTAAAAATTTGCCCCTCAACCTTACGCTGCTAATTGTCTCCGCGATCGTATTTTACAAGTATGTTTCCAGAACTCATAAACACAGTAAAAGTAATCATTTAAAGGAAAATAATGACCCTAAAACTGACATGACGCATGTAATGCCGTTGCGAGAGTTAACCCTAAAGGAGTTACGGAATTATAACGGCAATGGAGGAAGTGGAGAAATTCTTGTTGCGATATACTTTAACATATACGATGTGTCAAGCGCTAAACATTTCTATGGCAAATACGGAACTTATCCACACTATGCAGGCTGCGATATATCTCGGCTACTAATTAACGCTTCTACAAAAAATATTCCCCGAGTGTTCGATGATTTAAGTGACCTCAGTGAAGCACAACTAAGCGCTTTGCTCGAATGGGAACAGCGATATGCCGAAGAATATCCATTAGTGGGGCAATTAGTTCCTGAAGATTCCTGCGAATAATGCAACAACAACATTCCATTCGAAAATCACAAAGTACATAAATAAAAATTAGTAAACTAAATTGTAATGTAGTCTGTTTACACAAATAAATGTTTTTACTAAAATAGCGATATGTGTAGTGCAATCGATTACTTTAGAAATTTTTAAATACTAAATTCCCGATGAAATATTTTATTATAGATAAGTTTAAATAAAACCGCGCATCGTTCAGAGGTGTACGCATTTAAAATGCAACCGTGCTAAAATGTGTTTACCAACACTGAAACGAACAGCTGTTCGTAGTTGACAGCGCCTGTCAAACAACGCGTCCACTTCCGTTTCTTTTCGCTTTTGACCAGCAAGATGAAGTACGTAAAACTATAACGAATTTTTTTAATACAATAACATCATTGGGCAATGGCTATTCCGCTACGTATAATGATGAAATTAATATTGCCCAGTATTGTTTACAAATAATATTTGCTCTATATATGCTAAATGGATACGTTTTAATTGCAGAATCGGTTTGTGTGCATTCAGTGGGTACAAAATTTACCCCGGCCATGGCAAGACCATGGTCAAAGTTGACGGCAAGGTAATTGTAAACAAATGTGAAATTTATTGCGAAATTTCCTAATTGGAATGCTATTGTGTTTGTTTTTAGACCTTCACCTTCCTGGACAAGAAGTGCGAGCGCTCCTACCTGATGAAGCGCAATCCCCGTAAGGTGACCTGGACTGTGCTGTACCGTCGCAAGCACCGTAAGGGTATTGAGGAGGAGGCCTCCAAGAAGCGCACTCGTCGCACACAGAAATTCCAGCGTGCTATTGTTGGCGCCTCCCTGGCCGAAATTATGGCCAAGCGCAACATGAAGCCCGAGGTGCGTAAGGCACAGCGCGATCAGGCCATCAAGGTGGCTAAGGAACAGAAGCGTGCCACTAAGGCTGCCAAGAAGGCCGCTGCTCCAGCTCCCGCCAAGAAAGCTGCACCTAAGCAGAAGGCCGCCAAGGTGACGCAAAAGTCTGCGCCTCGCGTCGGTGGCAAGCGGTAAACAACAACACCGGCAACAGCAACAACAACAATCCTCTAAAGCATCATCAACAACAATAACACGTAGTTGCCGGTTGCTGCGGCAGCCGCGAGTGAAGTGCTCTACAGTTTTACATCCAATTAAGAAACAAAAATAGTGAAAACTAATTAAAAATAATCCTCAAGCTACGAATGCAAATTCGTAGTGGATAAAAAAAACAAAAACGGTTTTATTTATTGCGTTGATGAACGTGCGATAACGGTCCAAAATTCCAAGATGTTTACCATGAGAAATCCAGTAAAATATTTATATTAAAATAAAAATTCGGAATAATGTTTAAACTTCAGCTATAGGGGCTCAAAGAAAGCATTGACATACATAGTTCCATTGTGATAATTCCGTTCGAAACTTCGGTCATATCTTTCCTTTACTTTATCGACATCGATTAATTCTGTGTGCATTTTAATCGATTTATCTTTTATTATGAATCGATTACATAGAGGGTCTTGTATATTTCATCCGAACCGCAGGATCCATTCATACGTAGTAGAAGGAGAAGCTGACTGATCTGAAGTACTAGGCAATCGGAAGGTAGCAGGATACTTAAAAAACAACATGATTTCCTTTATTCGGAAGTGAATAAGTTTCGAATATCAAGTCAGATAGTAATCTATACTATGGTATAGATAGGTTAACTAAGTTTACAATCATTTATCTTAAATGAATTCTGCATTGTATTTCTTAAGTCCTATAAAATTGGTTAAACATCCAATGGCATCACAATGAACCGTCACATAGGTAAAGCTGGGATCGTAGAGTTCTGTCACCTGCTGCTCCTTCAGATCATCATCGAAGGCAGTCTCCAGACTCACCGATTGCGGCTGCATTTCCGTCAGATGAATGCTGTTCATGTCGCACAATAGCTCCAGCAACAACATTATGTCCACCGGCACCAAATGGGAGAAGCGCAGGAATAGACTGTGAACAGTGCAGCCAGAGTGCGAGATGCACTCACTGAGTATGGCGCCCAGCCAGCGATCGAGCACGCGACGATTGAGGGAGCCATTGACCCGAATCCAGGGCTGTGGACGCATCACAATCACTTCACGTGTCCCCTGTCCACCTGTTGTCATTGTGGATGTTGACGTGGAAGTGGATGTGGGCGTGTCGAGTGGCTGCTGTTGCTTTACACGCTTGGAGCGACGTGTGCCACTGGCTAGTGTGTCATCGCTGTCTGTGTCATCGTTGCTAACTGATTTCTGCTCCGTGGTTAGTTTGGCCTGTTTACTCGTGCTGGGCTGCTCTGTCGGTGCTTGCTTACGCTTCTGTCCAAGCACTGCCTGATGTGTGGCTGGGGCTGCCGCCACTTGAGTTTGGACGCGTTCACGCTCCAGTCGCTTGATGTGGAACGTGTGCACCACCCAATCGCGTATGTGGCGCTTGTGCACATACATATGACTAGCCACGCCCACACGTTTAATGAGCTTGTGCTCCTCCAGTTCGTGCAGCGCATCCAGCAGAAATTTGCCAAAGGGAAAAATGCGGCGAAGTTCCGTGCTGGCCACGCCCAGTGGATGTTCTTCTATATGGGTAAGAATCTCTTCCATGTGCAGCATGGCACTGGCGTCGTACTTATTCGCTGGCAGTGTGGGCAAAAGAGTTTTAAAGGTATTCTCCGTGTAATCCCAGTAGCTGGCTCTGTGAGAAATACAGAAACAATTAGTCACGAGTTAAGAAGGATCAGATATGCTGCACTTACCTGGACACCTTGTCTAGCAGTGTTTTACGCATGGTAGCATGCTGTGCCTCCAGCTGCTGTGGTTGCTCCTTTTGCTGCGTTGGCTTCATAAGTATGGTGGGCAGATGCACCACGAAGACATCCTGTGCTCGTGCACGCTCTTCTTTGTTCAGCGACGGCTCGAAATCTTGCGTTTGTTCCGCCTCCTCTTTGCCAGCCTCAAAGTCGAGCAGACCGTTGCACAGACTCGACCAATCTGTAAGCTTGTGGAGAGTCTTCTCGGCCAGCGCCTTGCCCAGATCCTTACACTCCTGCGCCTGTTGCTGCTGTCGCCAATACGCCTCCAGCTGTTGCATGAGCGTAAAGATATTTGAGGTGGATAACGTCAGAGTGGTGCTGCTGGCACTGGGATTGTCCAGCTGTAGTTGCAGCTGATTCTGTGGAAATGCATCGGCCACCAGTTGCTTGAGTGTGGGCCTGTGCTCGTAGACAATACGCTCCACGGCATTCAGATAGTTGCCACTGCGCATAATGCAACCAAAGGGGCACTCGGCCTGCTCCAGCCGAGCGCAGCTTATGTTGACCGTCTGACCCAGTGCGTCCAGGGCGCAAAAGAAGTGCATGGCGCGCAGCGGCAATTTGGAGAGCTCATTGTATGCGCTGTACTGCAGGCGATACGTTAAATTCGCCGGATGGAAGCGCACGCGGGACATGGACTGATTCTTGGTACTATATTCAGATTCCAGTCGTTTGGCGTACTCCGTTTGCGGTGCATTGTCGAAGATGGTGCTATAATGCTCCAAGATGCGATCTGTTGACGAGCCGCTGGATTTAAAGCTGCTGGTCGTGTCCACGGTAAGTATATTTGGCGGCATTTTAAGCTCCAAGTGCATGCGATTCTTGGCCAGCCACTCGCTAAGGAGCAGTAGCTGCGCAAAATTTGGCGATGGCAATGAAACGTGGTCATTCTGCTCCGTGAGAGACAGACAATGCTGCTGGAAATTGTAATAGGCATCATAGAATACATAACCTAGTTTCTGGCAGCTCAATCTGGACTTATACTTGGCACTCAGTATGTGCGCCGGCCCAGAAACCTGGCGGCTGACGGCCTGAATATTGCGACGCTTGACAGCCACCAGCAGCGAATCTGCGCGTGCTTTATTGAAGGCTGCATTCAGCACATCCTCGGAGAAGTGTTTGTAGATCTCAAAGGCCTGAAGATTGAAGAGTGTCTTATCTTTGGCACAGCACAAGATGCTGTGCAGCACACCCAAAGCAATGGTCACTCTGAGCTCCGTTTCCGTATCGGGATTGGCATAAAGCACTTGGTCAACCTCACCATTTAGGGGCAGACACTCCTTGTATTGGCGCACATAATCCTCAAGATTATCAGGCAGCATGAACTGACGTCGCTCAGTGTCCTAAAAAAGAGAAAAACCAAGGATTTAGCAAATGGGAAACATTATACCAAATGCAAAAACTTACGGCGCTATTAAGGAGACGATGCAGTTTATCCAGTATGAGAACAAAGTGTACATGCAAAGCCTTGGTCTGCTCCTCACGCACAGGATACTCGCGCTTGAGATTCGTGAGAAACTCCTCGTTGTAGATGCTATTGAACTCGGACTGCGTTTGCATCGTATATATCCAATTGGGCACATCGGGCAGGTCACGTTTCATCCGTATGAGGAACTGCAGCCGGCGCACGCAGGCCTGCGACGTCTTATTGCAAATGGCCAGATACTGGCGAATAATGTCGCGGCTAATGGTGCCCACATTGAAGAGCGTTAGGGAGAGTAACGGAGCGTCTATAAACAAGTAGACGGCACGGGCCATTTTGAGCAGACGATCCTCGGCGCTGGTCCATTTGACGCGTAACGTTCGCATCTTGCTCAAGGCATCCCGATCGACATCGTCGCGCGGTCCTCCCTTGCGTTTGCCCACATCACGCTTCCTGCTGCCGCCAACGCCACTGGACTTGCGGTGCAGCTTGGACACAGTCTTCAGGCGCATCAAACTAAGCCGCTTGCGTGCAGGCAGAGCTGTGGTTACGCCTGACATGGCAGCACCGCCGCCAGCAGCTATGCCGTGAGATGATGTGACACTCTTGGCCTTGGTGCGCTTCACCCAACTCCAATGGCGAAACTGATGGGCGAATAGATTGGAACCGAGTCCAGCGGCACCCTGACGATCACCAGGCACAGAGCCATTGTCCAGCTGCAAGACCTCCTCGAAATTGGTGACCACATGAACGAACGTCAGGGGCGGCACACGCAGCTCGCGCTTGCTGCCCACCTTGCGCTCCTTGTGCTTGACAAAGCCCAGCTTCGTATAGATGCAGATGTGCTGCAACTTGGCCCAATAGTCCGTCAGCTGTTCCCGTGTATTGAACTTGAAATGCAACTCCTCATAGCTGCGCTCCGAGCTGACGCGATTGTAGTTGTGTCCACTGCTGGTGGTCGTGTCCAGCAGTGAACCCAATTTGTTGAGGTAGACCCAACGTTGCAGCGGATCCTTGCCCTGCTGTCGCTCACAGACCTGCAGCAGACCCATGTTATTGAGCAGACGGAGGGTGCCGATGTAGATCTGATGCAGCTTGAGGCGTGGTATAAGATTCTGCAGCTGCAGTTGACGCAGCAGATAATGCTGACGCACCGGATGCTGCAGGTACGGACGCAGTTTGTCCATAACATTATTTTCCACACGAAACATGCGCATGATGAGCGATAGAGGCATGCGTTCCACGGCATCCATAAAGTAGATCCAACCCGCGGGTTTCTCCGCATACTTCGGCAGGGGTGGTATGAAGGTGCGCCAGCTTATTTCCTGCGTATAGGGCACCACTTGCTGTTCACTCTCGTGCCATTCGTCCAGGAACTCACGCACCAGTAGCGAAGGCTCTGTGCGCTGCCATTCCTGCAATAGCTCAGCGTTCATTTCGTATGACTGTTGCTCCCGCTGCAGTTCCACAATAATGTAGAAGAGGAACTCGTGGAGAGTACAGGCCAAAAGCAACTTTGGTGCCGATGGCTTCTGTACGCCCACGCCGCTCTTCTGTTCGAGCTTCTTGCGTGCCAGCACCTCCTGGAGTTTCTTGCCCTTGAAGAAGGCTGAGGGGCGACTAAGTCGCTCTTCACTGACCATGTGGAAATTGCTCTTTAGCCGCAACAATTCACGCTGCAATTGTTCATGGTCGATGCCAATCTTGGGATGTGTGACCACGCGGTAAATGCGCAAACGTTGATTATACTGAAGGGTGAGCTCGTAGAGATTCAGCACCTTGTTCTGTTGCATTTTTTGCAGTATGCGCAGAAGCGATTTGCGACAGATCTTCTCTTGGCAGCCAATGGTTTGTTCGGCCTGCATTATGACCCTGGAAAGCTCCATGGTGTGTACAATGCATTTCTTATCGATTTCCTTTACTATCAGTATCATACGTTCCACTTGACGCGCCGTCTCCTTTTGGACCGCCTTCAGTGTGTTCGGCATGACGTATAGATTTGCTTTGATCTCCGGCAGATCGTTTAGCACAATGTCCACATTGTTTGGCAGATTCTATAAATGGAAAAAGGAAATGTAATGGATATGCATACGTTCTGCATATTCACTCTTACCGGTTCCTCCTTGCACTTGAGCTGCTGTTGCTTTTTCTCCAGCTGATCCTGCCTTTGGTTAACCACAGCCTCGGCCATTGAGCCGGCCACAAAGCGTGCTATTCTCGTCTTGCCAATATGCTCCGTGTAGTCCTTAACCAGTTTCTCGCGCGTCAAAAACTTAATACAACAGCGTGCTATGGGCATGTTTATGGATACATAACTGGCCATTTCCGATATGCTTATGCCACGTGCACCAAAGCGCATGATGGCACGCAGACATTCCAGTTCCAGCGGCATGTCAAGGTATGAATGCTCTCCATGTAAAAATTCAACTTTCTCCTCCTTTTGATCATTGCTATTGTCCACTAGTCGCAGTTCCTCCAATTTCAATTGTTGATTGCGCAATCGCATCACTGTAATCTTGCGTGCCTTCAGTGGATCCTTACCAGAGCCATCATTTGGTGGTGGCACCTGTACTGTTTCAAAGAACTTGCGAAAACCATGCGAGAGCATCAATTTCTTCAACGACGATTGCGACATATCACCGGCGTAATCAGCTATATCTGATGTCGGCAACTGATGGTTTGGACGAACCTTCAACTCCATGTAGAGCTTCTCAAGAACACGCTCGTGATGGCTTTTAAACACACTGAAGAAACGTGGCAACAACATGAGCATAGAGCAAACAGAACGACCATTCGTTCGCTCTGTATACGGCTGAACTGTTATTACGTGCATCTTTAACAATTTGTTTCTGTGGGCAGAAGAATCGTATGATGGGCATATGTGAATGTAAACTATGCTTTTGGTACTTACTTGATGTGAAATATTAGACCCGGATCCTTGAAATAATTGGCTAACGACCAGGGTCCAGCCGTCGTCTCCCCATTGTAACGAGACCGTCCCACAGTCTCCCAGAATATGTACTGATGTATGGGCAATGCCTTGGGCATCAGTATATTAGGTGGCTTCAGTGAGTTGCAGCGCAGCTCCTGGCTGGCTACGACTACCATCGACTGTTGCCATCGTTCAGTGGCTTCGATGGCTGTTAGTTGTTGCAGTGCCGTCGTTTTAATGGATTTTCGTGTCTTGTAATCGGCACAATTGCCCATAATTAGGCCATCCTGTACAGGATTAAAGGGTAGACGCACAATAGGGCATGTCTTGGACAATACAGGCAACCCGGCATCCGAGTCAAGATCCTTGGTACGATCATAGGGCGGCAGAACGGGGCGAGGTGCGGGCAGTTGAAAGAATTCAACCTTGCCTGTGGCACGCAACAACAGTGTCCACACTTGTTGCTGCAGCCGCTCCGGCAGCGGGGTGCCACATTGCAGGCGTGTCGACAGTAAAGACCACAGCGCTGAAAAAAAAACAAAGGAATGCAATGGTTAAACTATAATACAACATTACATTAACTGTAGGGCTTAACTTTTGAATTAAACCAATAGGTTTGTTTGTGTGCATACTTTTCATTGCCACTATGCCCACAACATGAGCTTAATGATAAAATGTACTTACATGGCAATGTGACGCCGTCGAGGCCTTCGAGCGCGATTTCATCGAATACAGCGCTAATCCATGATCCACTAGATGTCGTTGTGAACATTTTTTATTTATACATTCGTTCAACTTCCATCAAATTGTTAAAGTGATTTGTGCTTTCACATTTTATTAACTGCGTTGTCGCTGTCCAATAAACAGCTGTTTAAAGCAGTGCTGTGTAACGCACAACTGTGCGCGTTTTAGTGTTGTAAAATGCGCAAACAGTACAGCTGCGCTAAAACTGTCAGTGTGCTAGAGAGAGACGACTAGCATACACATACAGAACAATTGTCAAATTGCAGCTGCTACAAACAAACGCCGCTTCTGAAGCCGATGCTGACTCCGACGCCGACGCCGCTGCCAGTTCTGCCGCTCTTTTGCGAGGTTAAAACAAATTGCAAAAATTAGTGTAAACTGTAACAACACGAGTAACAATAAATAATTAGTGGTTATAGAAAAAAGAAACAAAAAATAAGATTATGTCGATAAACACGTTTAGTTTTGCCAATATGGCTGCACAGGCCAGCCGAGAAGAGGGAATTTCCTTTCAGGATAAAGCCCAAACCTGGGACAATGCAGAACATGGTAAGTGCACATTTATTTCTATGTAACATTAACATAAACCAATTGTACAATTTATAGTAAAGGAAGTAGTAGACGCACTCAATAGCAAGCCCACGGTACATTATCTTAACCTGGATGGAAACACGCTAGGTGTGGAAGCCGCCCAGTCTATTGGTCAGGCATTGAGCCGTCATCCTGAATTCCGTAAAGCCTTGTGGAAGAATCTGTTCACGCGTCGCCTCAAGTCCGAAATTCCGATGGCGCTAAAGCATCTGGGCGAGGGTTTAATAACAGCTGGAGCCAAATTGACAGTGCTTGATCTAAGTGACAATGCGCTGGGTCCAAACGGTATGCATGGTCTAGAGGAATTTCTGCGCTCATCCGTCTGCTATTCGCTGCAAGAGCTGTATCTGAACAACTGTGGACTGGGTGCACAAGGTGCAACCATGCTCTCCAACGCTATCATAGATTTGCATAAGAACGCCAAGGAGAATGGAACACCGCTGCAATTGCGCATATTTGTGGCTGGTCGCAATCGCATGGAGAATGTTGGTGCCAAGGCAATTGGCAAAATGCTGGCAACGCTACAAACACTCGAGGAGATAACCATGCCACAAAATTCCATTTACCATCAAGGCATAGCCAGTCTAGCCGAAGGCTTCAAGGTAAATCCCCATCTGCGTGTGCTCAACCTCAACGACAACATACTAACCATTCAGGGTGCAAACAAGATATCCCAAGTCTTCAAGCATACACCGCTGTAAGTAACATTTGGTTAACATTTAAAACAGATTTTTATTTAATTATTTTCATGTACTTGCAGATTGAGGGAAATCAACTTTGGCGACTGTTTGATTAGAACAGATGGAGCATGCATGTTTGCTGAAGCCTTGCATCAAAACCATGAACACTTGGAGGTGCTGGATTTGGGATTTAATGAAATCAACTACTATGGCGGCCTTCTAATAATATCGTCCATTGAAAATAAACCAAAATTACGCGTATTGAACTTGGATGGAAATGCTTTTGGTTCAGCTGGCAGTGGACAATTAATTGAAGCAATGGCAAAAACTAAAAATCCTGCAGCATTACAGAGTCTGGACGAAGTTGTTTCAGAAGAGGAGGGAGCTGGTGAAGAAGAGGATGATGAGAATGATACAGCTGAATATGGAGATGATGATGATGATGATGATGATGATGATGATGATGAGGAGGATGATGATGAAGACGGTGAGGATGAAGAGGATGAGGGCGAATACGATGAAAATGATGAGGAATATGACCAAGCCGAAGAAACGGCATATGTTACCACTAATGCCTACTCCACTAAGGTAATAGATACTCTTTTTTTTCCAGCGCTTTATGTGCCTTTCATTTAATTAATATTTCGTTTAATTATAGCTCTTCAATGACACGGTCAGCTCCACTACAGATAATAATACGTTTGTTTTTGGCAACAACGGCAACAATACAACGGCCATCAAGATGACATGTAGCCCAGAAGAGTTCTGCCTGAGCCAAATACCATGCACGCAGCAGCAATTTGAAGCCTTAGAAGCTGAGAACAAATTAAAGGCATTCCAGGACATCATCAATGTAGGTTTCTTTAGACTTTCTAAATTGAGGGCATATGGATAAATGCTTTTTACTATTTGCAGCAATTCACCGATGATAATCACTTGCTCCTGCTCGTCTTCACAACGCTGAAGTGTGCACATCTGTCCAAGGTATCAAAACCAGCATTGGATCTGGCTGTTTCTCTATTCCAGGCCACGTTTGAGTATGCCATTAAAACTAAGCAGGAAGCTCGCGTGCTCGACTATATGCTAAAGCAGGTGGGTCTGCTACGCAGCGAGGAGCCCTTCAAGTCTGACTATGATGTAAAGAGCTGTCGCTACGCTCTGCGTGAGGCTTTATCGAGGGCACAGTTTGCGACTGATGACATCAAAAATACATTCACATTATTTTTGGAGAAACTCGATAAGTAGGCTGCTTTCAAAAACTACAAGAAAAATTATGGATATTCAAGCTGCATATTCTAAATGTACACAACACTATAAATTATACAATTTAAATACACATATATGTATATGATTTGGCTGTTTTAAAAATATAAATGTTGAAGCTGAAACTAAGAAGTTCTAGTACAAATACTAAAGATCATTGTTTAACTGTGAATCCACAAATTAATTGGGTTTTTAATGGCAGACTTTCCAGCGGAAGAGTTGGGCACAGTAAAAAGCTGCAAATATTCAAGAATAGAGTTATCGGTGAGACTCCCAACCGTTTACGATCCGAGTACTCCCTGGTGTCTCCTCGCTCTTAACCACGAAATCTGTCTCTTATGCTCTCTCTATGCCATCGGCTTTTATCTCTATACGTTCACACCTCTTTGGTTAATCTCCGCTAATCTCACGAAGCATTTTCTCAAGAGATCTCTCTTTGACTACAAAGCTTTTTCTCTAGTGTTTTAAAATTAAAATAAAATATATAAGCAATATATTCTAGTAATTTATATGTATTTACATGAAAGTATTTTGTGTTGTTTGTTTTTTTATAAAATGTATGTTTATGAACTATGATTATGATAATAGATTAGTGTAGTGGGTTAGTGAGTGTATTCGTAAGCCATTACAATTCTTGTATTTATTTTTCCTTCAATATTTCGTTGGTGGATCCTCGGGGCTTTATTATATGCTACAATTAATAGAATGTTGCGAAGTTGGTTGTACAATTTGTATATAATATGAATTATAATGTGAATATGTTTGATATACTATATATTCTACAATAGAACATTGATTTCGTGTATTCGTTTTACCGGTAGAATTGCAACATTTAAAACTTTTTGCTTTATAAATACGATTTATATTAAAAAAATTGTGTGCTCTTACTTACATATTATTAGATAAAATGAATACTTTGACTTAATGAAGTATACTACATACTTGTGTGTGGGTGTGGGCAAAACTAAAATTTTAACTTGAAATTCTTTTCCTACTTTAGCATTATTTTTGGTAAAATGCCTGGTATAGTATACCAGAACATAAACATCAAAGAAACAAAAAGGCAAAATGAACAAAAAGAAACTGACGGTAAACACAATTTACATATGGGATTGGGATTGGGATGCGGACTTGACTTATGCTTCAAAATCTGAATCATCAGCATCATCCACAAAGTCTACATCGCTGTCACTCATGATTGCCCGAGCCTTCTTTGGCGCCGCTTTTTTCTTGGCTCCGCCGCTGCTGCTGTCTTCACGAGCACGCTTCGTTGGACGCTTGATGGGTGAATCATCGTCGCCACTGTCGTCGTTGGCAAATGAAGGCTGATCCTCTTCATCTTCTTCATCTGATATGATGCCGGAGTAATCAATCTTTTTGGTTGCATTGCGCCGACCAGGGCGATCTGTGCGTGGCGCTACCTCGATCATTTCCAGATCCTCATCATCACTATCGAAATCCTTGTTTTTCTTGGCCTAAAAACAATTATTACAATTATTGTAAAGTGTATATTTATCGATTGATTGCTTAATTGATTTACCTTGGGCTTGAAATCCAGTTTACTTTGCTTGAGCCCACCACCGTTCTCCTTCTTTTGACGTGGTTTCTTCTCGGCGGGTTCCTTTTTGACGGCCGGCGCCTTCTTGGCCTTAGGTGATGTCTTAATAGCGCCGCCTTCAACTAGCGCGTCGAAATCATCGGCACCACCGTCGGCAGCCCCATCTGGTGAATCTTTCTCCTTCTTGACAGACTTGCCACCTTTGTTGCGTGTAGCGGCAACGGTAGCGGCTTGAAATTTCTTAACGAGGTCCTCAGTGATCTTAAAAGCGACCTTTTCGCCAATTGGATCAGGGTAGATGTCGTCATTACCAGGAGCTGACTTGAGTTTTTTGCCTCTGCCTGTGCCAGCTTTCTGACCCTTCAAGGACTTGGATTGCTTAAGGTTGATACCCTGCTCCTCCAGTCGTTCTTTTTCTTCGACTTCCGTGAGCTTCTGCTCAAAATTATCGAGATCATCCAGCCACAGATGTTGTGGTGTCTTCTTCTTTAGATTTTCCAATTCAGCTAACTTCAAATCACGTTGCTTGAGCAACTCATTCTTACGCTCCTCAGTCAACATCCACAGAGACATGCCCAAGAGATAATCGTACTTCTTGACTTCGCTTAGCTTTTGGAATGCTTTTTCCGGATCAACTTCCTTCTTGACCTTACTAACGCTAGCTGCCGGCTGCTCCTCCCCTTCGTCATCATCTTCATCGGGGGCTTCGACATCTTCCATTTTGATGCGTCTCTGCCATTCTTTGACAGGATCTGGACGGTAGCCACGCTTCATCAGCTCATCAACCATAGCCTTGCGTTTCTTATTCTCAACCACCAATGTGTTGTCGCATTTCTCTAAAATGAAACGCGCCTGATCGCTCAATCGATCCGATTGGGCTGTCAACTGGCCAACCAAATAATCCTTACGGCGACCGTAGTAATCCAAGCGCAGCGTATAGAACTCCTTTAGCACATCAACGGCATTAGGAAAGCGGCGCAAGCAACAGTTCTCATCGAATGCATGCATTTGATTCAAGGATATCGATGAGCTTAGCTTGAAGACGCGATGGAAACCGCCGTCCTCATTGCGAATACGCTCGAATTCTCCGGCATTGAATGAGACCACAAAACGCACAGTGGTATCCGTGTGGTATTCACGATATTCTGATACTACGGCCTTAACCTTCTCTGTGCCATTGGCGAGCGCCTCTAAAACGTTCTCTTTATAAGTCTGCGTCCACACGCCAATGGGTAATTCAGTGATTTCAATACGTTTATCGGGCAGAATCTGAATGTTACCCGAATGTGCGTAACGTCCGTCCGAAACGTACTCCATGGTGCCAGTAAAGTTCTTGTACCACGGATGCAGAGGAAGTGGCTCCTCACCACTGATCATGCGACGCAAGTTGTTGATCAAATCACGTGGATTATGATTGGCGATTTTGGTTGACCAACCTGTACCAATACCTTCAGCTCCATTAACAAGCACCATGGGTATAATCGGTATGTACCACAATGGTTCGATCCTTTGGCCATCGTCGACCTGATACTGTAGCAAAGGATCATCTAATGGATTGTAAATCAGACGAGTCAACGGCGACATCAGCGTGAAAATATAACGAGCGCTTGCACAATCCTTGCCACCAGCGAGACGTGTACCGAACTGACCACGTGGCTCTAGCAAATTAATATTGTTCGAGCCGACAAAATTCTGCGCCAAATTTACAATCGTCATCTGCAGCGACATCTCACCGTGATGGTAGGCCGACATTTCGGCAACGGAACCCGACAATTGCGCAACCTTGACCTCACGCCTGTCGTTACGCTTGAAGCACGTAAACATTACCTTACGCTGGCCAGGCTTCAATCCATCTACCATGCTTGGAATGGAACGCTCGTTGTCTGCATTTGAGAAGAGCACCAGCTCGAGGTTAATAAAATCCGAGTAGGTAACATGCTTGGTGCCCTTGGTGTATAGATAACGTTCTGGTAGTCCCAGTACCTTGCGACGCTTTACTTCATCCATGTGATTAGTTAGCCAAGTCTTACGTGATTCAACGTGCTTCTTGGCAAAAGCCATCATAATATTATCATCATCTACCTGGCCATCGTACTTAAACAATATACGATGACGTTCCATATCCTTTAACATTATAAAAATGAAAAATTAATATTTATATACAATCAAAGAACCATGGTAAAATGTGAACCCACCTGGAAATATTCCTTGGCTTCCTTAGATGTGGAAGTACCGAGACCCTTATAGTATTTGATATTATACGTATGATGATTGGGTGTATCCATCTTCCATTCTTCGAATTCGGGCAATGAATAAAATGAGATCTCCTCATTCTTTTTCGTCGCCTTCACAATGGGCGTAATGAATTCCTCAAGGAATGGCAAACGCAGCAACTCCGGCCAATTTGTGTGTATAAAATTAATAAGTAAACCCTTGATGTGAGAACCATCCTGATCCTGATCAGTCATAATCATAACCTTGCCATAACGCAACGTTTTTAAATCGTCAATGGTCAGATATTTCTTCTTATACTGCAAACCAATAATCTTGCAGAGATTATTAATTTCCTGGTTCTCGGCCAGTTGCTTATACGTGGCCTCACGAACATTAAGCAGTTTACCGCGCAGCGGAAACACACCGTAATAGTTGCGGCCAATCACACCCAGACCGGATACAGCCAGAGACTTGGCTGAGTCTCCCTCGGTGAGAATGAGGGTACAGTTAATAGAGTTCTTAGTGCCCGCCTCGTTAGCATCTTCCAGTTTCGGTATACCCTTGATTTTGCTTGATTTCTTACCACCAGTTTTGGCAATATCATTCTGAGCCTTGAATTTGGCCCAAGCCAACACAGACTCAACAATGCCAGCCTTTGCCAGATTACCAATAAACTTCTCAGATAGTGTGCACTTTGATCCGAAGCTTTTCGCTTGCAATGTCATGTTCTCCTTGGTTTGCGAATCGAACGTAGGATTCTCGATTAAGCAATTGACAAATACCCATATATGATTGCGCACTTGAAATGGTTTTATGACAATGCCATTCTTATTCTTCTTCTTGAGCACTTCAATCAGTTGCTTGATCACATTGTCGACAACATGATCAACGTGACGACCACCTTTGGTTGTGGCTATCGAATTGACAAATGAAACCTGCTGGAAACCACGATCAGAGGGACAACAGGCAACTTCCCAGCGTTCGCCGCAATTCTCGTAGATGACTTTCACGGGCTGTCCACTACTTTCATCATCATTCTTGACAAACAGATCAATGTAATCCTTAAATCCCTTCACTGGCACTTTGGTACCATTCAGAAAAACGGATACACCCTTTGTCGAAGCAGCCACATCATAGGCGCGACGCGACATCAATGCCACAATATCTTCATCCAAGCGGTCCATCTTGAACTTGGACAAATCGGCGCTGAATGTAATACGAGTATAATCGGTGCCATTAAAATCCTTGATCTGCAATTACACATAAGGGCATAAACAATTGTCATAATACATATATGCTGCTTATAGGTTGCAAATCTGTAGATACAATGACCATGATTATATCCACATCCGCAGCCTTTCATTTTTTATCGAATGTTACTTACAAGTGGCTCTGAGGCCTTGCCCATATTATTGCCCCAGGTTTGCTTGAAACTCTTCTTGTACTGCTTGGTTGCCGTTTCCACAGTGAAGCTATTCGAAAAGATGTTACACAATTTCGCACCATAGCCGTTGCGACCGCCAGTAACTTTTTTCTCATCATCATTGTAGTTGGAAGATGTTAGGAGATGACCGAATATCATGGTGGGCACATACATCTTCTGCTCCTTGTGTATGGTAACTGGTATGCCCTGTCCGTTATTCCAAATTGATACGATATTATTCTCGCTATCAATATCGACTTTAATCGTATTCATGCCCTTGTCACGCTGCTTATTATCAGCAGCATTAACCAGTATCTCATCGAATATCTTATAGAGACCGGGCACAAATGAGATCTCACGTTGTACCATGCGATTGTTCTCCGAATTGAAGACCCACATTAGCTCCTTGGTGAACTCGACGGAACCAATGTACGAATCAGGACGCAGCAGAATATGTTCCAGTTGAGATTTCTTCTGGTACATCTGCTCGATGGAAATGGCGCTCTTACCGTTCTCCATGATGCTAATATTTTTGTTACTCCAGCTGCTGTTGCTACTACAATTGATGTTCTGCAAACACAAATGTGAATAGGTAGAATGTTATAAGAATACGTTTAAAAGAGACTCGGCATAACTGTACCCACAACGTGCTGATTATTCTTGGAGTCACTGACTATTTATTTACGAATAGCACGCTAAAGAAAAAACGACAATAAATGATCGAAACGTATCGTTTCAAGTGTTTTACGTTGACGAACTACTCGCAGTTAGTTCAAAATGATCGAAACGATCGAAAAGTTAACTAAACCTACTATATATAATATTATAGTAATTTAATTTAAGATCAAAAGAACCTGAATGTTTATATACACAGTACACACTCGAATAGAACTATTCCAAAGAAAAGACGCGCAAATTTGCAATTTCTCTTAATCTTTTCCTTACTATTTCTCATATTATTATTAAATTAAATAATTAATTTAAATTTTAGTGTCCAATGAATAATTAAATAAACATTCTGTGTGTTCACCGTGAAAAACTTTTTTTTTTATTATATTATTTAAGCCCATTAATCACTTTTTATTTTTAGTATACAAACTTATCACGCGAACAGCGTACCAGCCTTAGAGCAAAAACAAAAAAGAGCGCGCCAAGTGCGTGCTACGTGTGTATAACAACCCTGTCTCTAGCGGCAGCATTAAGCCGGCCAAAAACAAATACATTTTTGCTAAATCAACTTTAACACTAACAATAATATATTTGATATATAAACAAATGCTTTATACAATCTGTAATTGAATCTTCATCGCGAGAATTGCAATCGAAATGTTTTGCACTGTACGAGAACCTGTACATAATATGTTTAGTATGTACGGACGTACAGGCGGTCTCAGCTACAGGCCAGGCCAAATGTCTGTCTGTAGCGTCTGAGACACAAGGTAGGTTATTAAATGAATGTTTTTCCTAAGATTTAGTTCGTTTTAGATAGATTTTTTTGCATTGGCAGTGGAGTTTTCAACGTATACACAGCTCACGCACCAAAATGCTGTCTATATGCACAGCGCCATTTTTAATTTGCACAACACAAAAAAAAATGTTAAGACGCCGCTAGCCAGAAATGATTATTCGATAAAATTTCATTATTTTTTGTTGGTTATAACTTTACAGCGAATGGTTTAGTTTAGTTATTTCGTAGATAGTTTGATTGTAGCTCACCTTTTTATTAAGCCGTAAAAACTTTGTGTTTGGTTTGAAGAACGCACGCACAATGTAGACGCCGCCGCACAACGTTTTCTATTGCTTGTTATTTTCTCTTGCGGTGGATTCTACTGCAACGTGTTGGCTGCAGTAGAACTTAGTTACTAAAATACACGAACAACTGTAATTTGTTGCAACACTCTAGATAACGGAACGAACAATTTAATGCAATATCAGTTGGGAAAAAAGTATTTGTTGGCCGCATCGAATGAGTCCCAAGCAAACACAATATAGTTATGTATTTGCGGTTCGCATTTATCGATAACACGCAATTGGTGCTGCCAGATCGGCGCAAAGTATGGCCTTCGCTGGCTAATGTGAATGTAGTATTCGATAACAAATTGAAACGACTGTTAATTTTAAATGGCAAATTAAATCGGTATGTCAGATCGCTGTGCAATTATTATGTTCAAACTAAATAAAGAAATTAATCCGTTAATTATGCTTACATTTACGTATTTAAAGTAACCTGTTTCTGGCTGTGTTCAATAATAAATCATAATATCGTGTGATTATAATTTATGCCATTGCCTTTCTTATATAAAAAATGCATATATAAATATTACCAATACTTCGCGCTAAATTAATGTTAATTAAAGGAACGACTCAACTGCCGGTAAAACCAGATCTCCCGCAATGCAGCAATACAACCAAACGTCTGCCTGACCTTGACCAACGGCAACAGGGGCTTGGATGCACTGCAAAAAAAAGCAACAACAACAAAGTATTCAATTGTATGTGTGAGCACAGCATATTCTAGATCGAAGAGCCTTTCAAACAAAAGAAATATTCAGCAGATATATAGATATATGTGTTGATGTATCCATTGTTTACTCTTTTGAGTAGTTTTCATTTAGTCAAGTTCATATTTCATATTAAGAAGTTAAGTGTAGTTAACTCTGATGTAGTTAGTCATAAGTATCTAATCATGACGTCAGCATTAAGCGCATTGAACTTGTTCTCAGTGTGTCTTGCTATATGGAGTGCATGTATGCTAGTCGAGTGTATTGAGTGTATGCTCTCTCAATCGTCAAGATCTTCATTATCATGTTTTGACCTCTGATTCCAGCCTTCCGTTTGAATTTGAACAACTCCTCGCGGTTTCACTCTCACTGCAACAAAATGTATACCCTATCGTTTGAGTATGCGAGAATTTATGTGGATCTAAATATATGTATATATCTTTATTCTAAAGTTCTGCTTTATATTGAAACATCAGAGTTTATAATATGATATGTTATATTATACTAAGTGTAACTAATTAAAAAGTCATTAGATTATAGAATTTTCTTAAATTCCTTGTATAACAATTTCATTCATTATGTTTACATTTACTATTTGACTTTTATCAAAATTATTTCTAAATATTATAATAGTGTATAATATTACTTTGTATACTTCGATGGAAGTTTTCAGAATACGATGCGGCTTATTTATCTTGTTGCTCTCAGCTCAGATACGGGTTTTCTACTGTGGGTCGTCATAAAATGTTTTGTTCTAGGTGATCTCTGTCTCAGTCTGAATTCGAGCTTGGGTGTCGGTGTTGCGGCATTCGCAGTGTTTTGTGTTAAAATATGATATCAAAGTAATTGATATATAAATATAGCAATAAGTGAGTGCATGTTGGCATTTGAATCTAGTCACTCCTTAGGTTAATTAAATGCAAAATAAAATATAATCCAAACACAACACAACTTGTTATTGGGCTTCGAACTTGTTTAGATAAACATCCAATTAAGTGTAAGTACATATATAGTATATATACTAGGTTCAGCAAATCATACTTGAACTTAAATTGCTCCAATTAAATGCTATTAATATTGGAAAGCTGCAAGAAATTTCCTATTTGGAATAAATTCTTGTTTGTCTATGATATATAGTGTGTATAATATTGTAATTAACTAATATGCAATTAATTAATTAATATGCAACCCCTATTAAGACGTTAAAAGCAAGCTACTGCATATGTTGCATTTCAGTTTGTTTTCGAACGCCCTGCGGTTATACAGATCGTTATATCTGATCAATATTTGTGCCTTAAGTATTCAAATTTAAGGAACCCCATTATGGTAATTTATATAATATATAGAATCATTCGCTAAAAATTGAATGTACAAATTTCTCGGATAAAAGTGCAACATTGTGAAATTGTAAATAGTTCTGGAACAAAGTTTAAATTTAAATGAACTTTAATGTTTATACTATACTAAAAAAAAAACGACAGATGATGCATATTTTATGAGCTAATGCCAAGCGTAAATATTGATAAACCCTATAGTATATACTAGTAAATGCCGTTTGTTTTAAATTACATTGATTAGTTAGTCGAGAGTCTTGCACTTTGGTATGCCAAACTATCGCAGGTTCTCTGTTAAAGATGAGCACCGAGCACGAATTTCAAGATATGATTGTGCGAACAGTACTATATCATATATGTATATGAAGCAGGTAAATAAACCGCTCAACCGATACAGCCGTAACAGATTATCGCGCTTTTGGAATTGGTATTGGTATTAATATTGCTATTGGTATTGGTAGAATTCTTATCAGGGATATGGTTCAGTTCGAGTTCAGGGAGAGAAATTGGTTTTGTAGGGCAGTGCGATAATCTAGCATTTTATAGTATAGTATATAAACGCTGTCGTCCCTATTGTGTGCTATCGCATTGTTCTATTTATTATATACATATATATATATATTTATATTTTTGTTTTGATACATATAGTGCCTATGGCATGGGATTGAGAACATTTGGCCTGATTCCGAGACAGCGACAGTCTCAGTTTCAAGCCAGAACACGAACGTTCTATAGCACCCAAACTCTGTCTAAATAAATACAAATACAAATACGAATTCAAATACACAAACAAATAGAATATGGTAAATAATATTCAAAAAAAATCACAGTATAGCAGGCTTCACTGTACTGTGTTTACCTGTGCGGCTCTGTACTATGATGTTTGCCAATGTCAAGTTCAATTATATCCATAGTTAAACTCAACCCAAATTGAGTTGAGCGAAATAATGCAACACGTGAGGCTAATCACACTCACTAACAGCTGTGCTAAAGTGCTCACAAATTATTGCTGTTAGTTGTTTATTAAATGTTGCTAACTAAAAAAATATAAATAAATATTTAAACTGTGTGAAAATTGTTTGAAAACTCCATTAATTAAACAAAGTCAAAGTTCACACGCAACATTAAGCACAAAGCAAAGCCCAGCGATCAAGCGAAAGAGACAGAGAGAGCAATAGAGAGAGATAGAGAGAGAGGGTGGGCAGACAGTGTTGCAAAACGTGCTGCGTGACGGCGGCAAGACGACAATGTGTATGTAATTATGCATACTATTTTTGTAATTAACAATAATTTTTTTTTAGTATCGGCCTGAACTCTATCATTATTAGCAACCATTAAATGTATATGGCTAGGAAATACTTGCCTAACTATGCCAAGAACACATATCTTTATTAACCTCTGCTTATAATTGTAATTACTATCTACTACAGTGAAACAAACAAAAACAAAAATACAAACATGTTTTTACTTTGTTGTAAATGAGTTAATATTCAATTGTACAATTTCATATTATTCAGTAATTGTCCGACAGCTAAGCTTTTAAATTTGTTTTGTTTTATATCTCATTTTTGTTTTTTTTTTTTCAAAATTACACACACATGCACACACTTAAACATCGCGTAGTTCTCACGCGCCCTACCCTAAAAGGTTGCTAGCAACATTCTGTTTCTTGGCAACATTTGGGCGGCTTGGGTACATTCGGTAGCTGCGGCAACATTGCAGATAGCAACATATTGCTAACTAATGATTTAACACCTTCTTTTCATTGTTAACTGAAGGCAACTGTTGCAGAGGGTAGCGGCCGCATAATGCCCGAAGTTGAGCATAAATTGAATACATCGGAAGATGATGTACCGGAACATATACGCCGTATAGCCGCCGAACAGGGCGAATGTGATCAGAAGACCAAACAGCAAGCAATTGCCGAATTTCGCAATTATATTATAGGTAATACAATACCATTGTTCTCCCGAACAGGGTCTATAAATTTCGTTTATATCTGTAGATCAAAAGGAATGCCAGCCACATCGCCACGATGATAAATACCTGGAAAAGTTTCTGCGTGCTCGCTACTGGAAAATTGAAAGCAGCTACAAATTAGTAAGAAATTTCTATAATTTTTTGAATATATATAGTATCTAATTCTGTATTTTAAATTCTCACAGCTATGCAGTTACTACAAGTTCCGCGAGGATAATAAGAAGTACTACGAGAAGGTGCGTCCATTCGACCTGAGGCATTTGGGGGATGATGATATTATCAGTGTAACGCCATATCGTGATCAGCATGGACATCGTATAATCATCTATCGCTTTGGCCTGTGGCGGCCCAGTCGCATCACGGTCGATGATATATTCAGAGCAACGATTATACTACAAGAACTGGGATCCATGGAGCCCATCTCACAGATTGTGGGCGGTGTGGGCATATTCGATCTGAAGGACTTGGGTCTGGAACATCTGCTGCATTTAAGTCCCGGTGTTGCACAGAAAATGATTGCCTTACTGGTGGTAAGAAGAGTGTATAGTATATAAAGAACTCTTAATGATATATATGCTGACTCTTTCAGACTTCTATGCCCATTCGTACGGCCGCTCTGCACATAGTCAATCAGAATTGGCTCTTCAATGCGGCATTCAAGTTCTTCAAGCCGTTCCTCAATGCCTCCATGCGGGAACGCCTCTTCATACACGGCAGCGATATGAGTTCCCTGCACAAGCACATACATCCGGAGAACCTGCCCAAGCGGTGAGTTATATATGCTGCTCATAGTCATTTATTTATACCAATTATCTTAGTTATGGCGGCCTGCATGATGACTATTCCTATACGCACTGGCTGGACATGCTGGAGATCGAATGCGCCAAGGGCGGCATCAAGAAGGAAATGGAACAACTGGGATTTATTATGGATTAAGTTTGGTATACTTCACACAGGGAAACCCTTGGCTAGCAAATTAATTTCCATAAAGCTAAGATTAAAATGATAGCAAGAATTTGTTAAACTACAACAAAACTCATTATTTCATACTATACATACTTATATACAATTTATTTAAATATATATATGCTGAATTACAATAACTTTATTAATACCATATGAATAGGTTTAAAAATATATAAGTGCCTTATAATTTTTAAGATCATTACTTAAAAGAAAGCTGTTTTTTCTATATAGAGGTTGTGTAACTTATATACCTTACCTTGTGTATCTTATATGAATCTTAACAATCCATCAAATATCTTTATTTCATTCATTTATGTACAGTTCATATCAACATGGATATTAATCAAAAAACCAATGAACATTTTGAGGTTAGATCATTGCACGACTGCTACATTTTGAGGTTAAGCCATGAGCATTTTGAGGTTAGAGACAGTGTTATAAAATTTAATGTGCCACACATTTGCTGTCAACCAAAACAACAAAAATAACAACAACAACAAGAATACTAAAGAAAATGGCAACTGCCTTAAGGCCATAACGACAACAACAATTACTGAAAAAGAGGAAAGCAAGGGAGAAAGCAAATCAAATGAGGAAACGAGCCCACATGGAAATTTGTTCCGGTCAAGCAGAAGGCTAGACCATGGGCATGGTCATAATGTGGGGGGGGGGGGGTTGGTACCATGGGCACATGTTCGTTTTATGTGTTTTATATGCAAAATGTGTTAGACAAAGATGGCGCTAGATACAGTTGACTGCGATTTGCCGTTATGGTAATTGAGTGTTGGACAACGCATTAAATGCAGCCCAGCTTCACAGCACATAAAAAAAAAGTGAGACCATTCACTCTCTCACAAGCATGCTCGCTCTCGCTCTCGTTCTCGCTCTCGTTCTCGCTCACTAACTTACTCTCTCTCCCTCTCGCTGTCTATTAAGCTTCCCTTTGTGTGCGTGTATGTGCGTGTGTGTGCGTGTGTATGCGTGTGCGTGTCTGTATTTATGCATGTGTGTGTGCCGCTTGACCATTGCGAAATATGTTTGATATTTTTTATTGAATTCCGTTTGGCACAGGAAGCTGCTGTCGTCTCGCAAACAAACAATAAAAAACGTTAACCCACAGCCTTACCCCCTCGCACACACACACACACACACACATACATATACATACACACACACACATACACATGCATACATCGTCACAGCTCCTTTGCCTTTGGTCAAACGATAGTGAAATTGATTTCAGAGCCAAGGGGTCTCGGACCTAACTCCATGTGTGGCTGTGTGTGTGTGTGAGTGTGTATCTCTCTCTGTGTGTGAGTGTGTATGTGTGCAGCGTCATTTGTGCGATTAAAGCGACAAGATTAAAAAATTTATTGCGCAAATATTTATGGGGACAGTAGCGCAGCAAAACAAAATAGAACAACAAAAAAATCCCACAAAAAATAGATCGAAAGTATATGGCATACACACACACACAAGCGCATACACATATGTATATATATGCTTGTATAATATAGCCCACATCTGGGGTAACACGGACAGTGTCCCGTTATTAGTTCGACCAGATCTGAGAGTAACACGTGTGTGTGAGCCCAAAGGCCTCAACTGTATATAATTTATGACATTCGAACCAAATTTATTTGCCAGCTTCAGCATTGAGGCAGAGGCTGGGGCAGAGGGTTGTCAAAAGGGGCAAGAGGGGTGTATAAATAGCGAGTTATTTCTTTAGAACATATGTCACATAGACTATAAAGCATTTCGTAGGTCAATTGCATGGTTTACTATATTTTTAAAAGGATTACATTTTTTAAATATTTACAATGAAATAGATAAAATATCAAAAAAATTATTTAATTATAAATAATATATTAAAATTGTTTATTATTATATTGTTTTATATTGTATATAAAAATAAATATAAAATTAACTTTTTTTAATATTTTGTTGTTTTTTTTTTTTTAATTTATTTTTTATTTATGTTATTTTCCATTATGAACACAACTTTAAAAAAATTTACTATTTCATTCATTTAAAACAAATCTATTTTTATTTTTATATAAAAGACTTCTTATTTAAAAACTATAAAAGTTATTATAGTACTTGAAAATCTTTAAAGTTTAAAGTTAAAATTTCCTTGAAATAAAGTAATAACAATGAAATTTCCGAATTTTTATAAAGCTTCTTTATAATATAGTTAAATTGTTAAGCCAAATATGTTAATATAAAACCTGCTGTCTTTAGCAAATATTTGCTTTCAGATTCCTTGCCCATCTTACGATATATATATATAACTCAATTCGTATTTAATTCGCAATGATTTCCTTGGCACGCACAGAAAGCACAGACATATATATATATGTATATATATATAGTAAACGCAACATTTATCAAGTGTAGGGAGCTCACAATGGCGTATATATGGTGTCAATGTGTGTGTGTTTGTGTGTGTGCGTGTTAACCCTGGTCATAACGAGCCACCATTTATACAGTTTACACCTTCGCCTCTGGGCAGTAGAAGAAGAAGCATGCTTGGAACGGAAACGGAAGTCAACACATTGACAGCAAATATTTCAATTATTTTAGCCAGAACTTTATTTATGGTTATATTCTAGATTGGCCCTCATACTCTCTTATAATCTATCTATATCTTTCTCTCTCTCCCTCTCTCTTTCTCTTTCTCTTTCTCTTTCTCTTTCTCTTTCTCTTTCTCTTTCTCTTTCTCTTTCTCTTTCTCTTTC
>JBANCZ010000914.1:0-27009 GCA_037040025.1 Sphaerogastrella javana | reverse complement strand
AGAGAGAGAGACAGAGAGAGAGAGAGAGAGAGATAGAGAGAGAGAGAGAGAGAGAGATAGAAATATAGGGAGACTTAAAGATACGCAAATTATGATTGGGATCGGCAGAGTCATCGTCCAACTTCGATTGTCGATCGTCGATCGTCAAAACGGCCTCAATGTAAATGTGAATGTGCATGTGTACGTGAATGTCGTTGTCGTGTCGGCATCGGGCTCCTAAATGGTAAGCAGTATTAGCTGATCATTAAGTAACGATGCGTGAGCAAATTGTACCTAATATTACTTAAATAGATACACCAGATACATAATAATCTGCGCACTATGCTTATAGATCTTGTTACGACTAATGCGATCACAGCCTTAACATCGATCATTGCGATCGATTTGGTATGGCAAACTATACACATTATCATTACAATTATTAAAAATTAACTAAATGAACAAATATATATTTATAGTATATAGATATAGATACCTAAATATGTATAGATTTAGATAGACAGAGATACTAATAGAAACCAATAGAAATATATATATACTTTTAGATACTCATAGATATAAATGGGTATACATAAATACATTTAGATACATATTGAAATATATATATAAATATATCTATATATATATATATATATATAGATAACTAAATGTATAAACAGATATTTATATATTCATTAATACCTAGATACATATAGTTAACATATTTACACATACTTATGGATACATATAGTTACATATCGATACATTTATACACATTAAGTAGTTATCAAGAAGTGGGAATTCATATGAATCTATATGTATCTACATATATCTGCATGTATGTATATGTATCTATATGAATCAGTATATATTCATATGATATACTGATTCATATAGATACTAATACATTTATATAGATACATATGCATACATAAAGATGTCTATAGATACATATAGATTCATATAAATTCTCACAACAATATATCAATAAAACATATAATTTGAAATGATTCTAAAATGTTTCCTAATTATGTCTACAAGTTGTACAAAAATTCTATGATTTTTACGTTTAAAGAGCATTCATATAGTTGGCTAAGCGACCGGAAATAAAAGATTAGAGATCGAAATCTCAGAAACTCAAGATCTTATGAATGTCACTTTCAATAAATGACTTTGTTATTGACAAACTTAAGAAACATATAGACACGAACAGAGATATATGCACACATACAGATACATATATACCATATATTCATATACCATATATAAACTTGTATTGTGATTGTTATAACAATCGCTTATTGTTATTATATTTTTTTTTTTGTTATTGTTGCTGCTGTTGTTATCTGTGGGCAGTTTGCATGACATATGTCATCTCGGCAAGTAATTTAAATACTGCACAAATTGTATTTTAATTGCCACCTGTTCGTAATGTTGTTGTTGTTGTTGTTGCTGTTGTAATGACATTTATTTCGATTACGACAAGCTCAAAGCCCAGTTCACTTGGCTCTTACCACTCGCCACTCTCCACTTGCCCAGACTTTGACTTCAGCTCCAACTCAGACTCAGACTCAGAGTCAGAGTCAGAGTCGGGGACTCAGAGCCCAAAGAGATGAACGCTGACCAAGCTTTAATTGCTTTTGGTTGATATTTTTACCTTCCCTTACCACTCTATCTCCCAGTCTCCTACTCTCTTCCTCTCGGGCTCTCGCTGTCTCTGTCTCGGTGTATAGTTGCATCTCTATCTTACTTTTTTGTGTCGATTTCATTTAAAACTGCTGCCAAACGAGTTCTCGCAGTTCCTCGATTTTTTTTTCTTTTTTTTTTTTTTTTGTTATTTATACCGAGTTTCAGATTCTGTATTTATGTAATTATTATTTCTGTCATTGCATAAATATAGGTGAGGTGACATTTTAGTATTACCCTCCGATACGATCGTGACACGTTACATGAGTATTAATCGAATTCAATCAATCAAAATATAAATTGTAATTAAATGCGATTAAAGCTGATTATTAATTTATTACGATATACACGATATAGGATGTATACGATATAGTTCTAAACATACATATATGCTAATTCTCGCAGCTCTTAATTATTTTTCACATGAACAACTCAAGTCGAGCCGAGTGTTGGTAAAATATTGCAAATTAGAACTACAACCAATTTATAGTATATTTTATGTATAGTTCACTGTAAAATGAGTGCACTATAATCATGTTTTCAACAATGTTTCAAATTTCTCCACATTGTTTGCAGAGTAATTTACAGCAATTCACAAAATTTTGATGGACCAAATTAATTAAAATTAAATATTTTTAATGAAAAGGTTTGTTCTGCTCTTGCCACAACATATTTCTAATATTTTAAGGGGAATTTTAATTAATTAACCAATATGTTAATCACTGCCTGCACTTTCCATAGAAATTCATTAAAAAAACATATTCATAATTTGCTGTGACCACCAAACTTCAAGCCCATTATGGCTAAGCTTTGAAATATGGTTGTGGGTTCAAAAAAAAAAAAAAAATTAAACAAAAATATACAGAAGAGTAGGGACGGCGTCCAATAGTAAACACAAGGTGCTCTGTTTTCATAGGTACAGTATATTCAAACGTAATGCCAAATTTAGTTACTGTAGCCTATATACTTCGAGAGAACAAGGTGTTTATACAGACACCAAGACAAACATTAAGAATTAACTTTATCGACTAGCATTGTCCTTCTAATCATGAATATATATACTATACACTAAACACTAACATTTGGGCTCTGCACAAAGTTGAAAGACCCTTTTGTATTCATCCACACACAGGGCCTTTAAAAGACGAATCAGGCCGAAACCATACCAGACACCAATCATCTTTATTGGCCTCTGCAACAGATATACGCAGAAACCCAGAAACACAGAGGTATAGCTATAGCTACACATTCATATATTTCTATATATATAAATTGATATTTTTTAACGCATTCCGGTGCCCATAAAGCAGCAGTCATAAATGCGTGTTAAAGTCGAGCAGCACAAAACACAACAAAAATACCAAATATAAAAAAAACGGTGCTGTTTGAAATGTCAACCATTAAACGTCTCTCCCCCCCCCACCCTCGAAAGGTCCACAAAGAAACCCCCAAAAAAAAAGGTAAGGTCCGCAACAACACCCAAAAGAGTCCAGAAGCGACCGTGTCTGTGTCTGTGTGTGTTTAAGTTCTCAGTGGAAATCTCAGTTAAAGCCTCAACCTTAGCTGCTACCCTGTTGCTCTTACTCGCCCCCTCTGTCCCTCAGTCACACAACCGCTCTGTCTATTTTGTAAAACTTAATTTATTAAACACATAAAAAGTGTCAACACGGCCTGCTGCATATAAAATATGTTGGCCAAGCCACCAGAGCTAACGCCTATGCCACATTTTGTGTGACAGAGAGAGAGAGAAAGAGAGAAGAGAGAGAGAGAGAGAGAGAGAGAGCGACAGGGAGTGAGTGTGAAAGAGAGATCACAGCAGCACATCGCATCGGATCGCATCACTTCAGTTTTGATTATGAACGCCTCTGATCGCCTCCGATCGCCACTGATCGCCTCCGACTGGCGGCGCACAAAGCTTAACAAAGTGATTTCAACAGCAACAACAACACCAAAATTCTTCAGGTCTTTTTGTTGTTGTTCTTGCTGTGGTTTTTTAATATGCAAATCGCTTTAGCAACGTTGACGGACGCCGCTGTTGCAACAACAACGACAACAGCAACAACAACTACAACAAGGAGCAGGCAACATCAGCGATCGAAATGAAACAGCGACGCAACGTCTGCAACAGCATCTCTCATCTGAATGTGAGTCTGAGTCTGAATCTCAGTTGTATGCTTATGGCAGGACATGGACAGGAACATGAACTTCAATGTGGCACATGGTCAGCGACATGGGGCATGAGTATACCCATGAGTACCATATATGACCATGACCATGTGAGTGCTATCCATGAGAGATTTACGCTGTGAAGCGTACACAAGGCACTGACACATTTTTCGGCGACAAATGCATATACGCATATTCATATTCACAAGCGTACTCAAGCACACACTCATGCTAACATTCATATTCATATTCATTGTGGTAGTCACATTCACATATTCACATTCGATATGTTTAGCTGTGTCTGTGGCGCTACTTGGCATTTGGGAGTATCTGTCGCAATGCATCAGTGCCTTCATGTCAACTTAGAGAGCCCTATACAGAGAGAGAGAGGGAGAGAGTGAGAGAGAGAAAGAGAGAGAGAGAAAGAGAGAGAGAGAAAGAGAGGGAGAAAGAGAATGAGGGAGTGAGCGAAGGAGCTGGATCGAGTGGGCACAGCAGGAGCCCTGGATTCTTTGTATTGTTCACAGCTCTGTTAGGCGACGACCCCAGCGGATCAGTTCACTCGCAATTTAGACTTAAGTCTGTGTAATTGAATCAACTCCATTGGCACAGTGAGATTCTTTTTTTTTCCCCTTTTTCCCGCATCACTTGCTACAAGATTGAAGATAAAAAATCCAATTCAATCCAAGCTCTGGACAGCAGCAAAGGGTTGCAGTATGGGACAGAGGTAGAGGTACTGAGGCAAAGGTGTGACTTTCACACTATTCACAAGGTAGTGCTGCATTTTGAGAATGAAAGATGGAAACGGCGAATATATTATAATATTAAATTGTATAGACTATTAGCCAATTTTATAGATTACGCTATATTACTAAGCAAAGTTACTCCGTTCCGTCTCGAATAGAGAGAATGTTTAACAGCTTTGCGAGAGATGAAATGAAAACCGACTTGTAAGCACATTTGCAATATAATTATAACATATAGTCTGCTATGCTATGAACCGACATGAACTTCATTGCTAAATGAGCATAAAAATACGAAGAGAAAAAAAAAAGATGAAAAATGATATATGAAATATGCTCAAGGTTGATTTTATTGTCATGCAGCAAAAGAGTTTTAGCAGTGGAGAGTAACATTTACGCATTCTTCAGGCCCATAATAAATGAAATAAATGGCAAAAATCTGAAATTGACTAACACGAAATGAGTTAAAGCCAGCGGCTAAAACTGGCTATGCGGCTTGGCCACGCCCACCCATTTTACTGATGCCCTGGCGTCAGCAAACTTGACGACAAATTTATGAGTTATGATACGCTCACTTGGCCAGAGCCAACGCGAAACCAACAAAACGAGCAAAACGACCAAGCGAACGAACGAACGAACGAATGAATAAACGAGCGAATGAGCGAATGAACGAGCGAACACTCAGCTGAACCCCTAAAAAAAAAGCCCTGTAAAAACACATGCAGAGCGGTACAGAGACAGAGCGACAAGGGGACATACAGACAGATATACTCGTAAATACTTGCCAAGCAGAGGTACTACCTCTACCGCTACCTCCACCGCTATATCAACTCCAACCTACACCTCCTCCTCTACGTTCACCACCACCTTGGTTCATATAAAAAACAGCATTCGGTGTGTGAAGTTGCGTTTTAAAAGCAAACGAATTCAAACAGAAACAACAACAGACTCATGACAAACACACAGGCATTTCAAGACCCCGTATTTTAAAAAACACATACGGGGTCTATTAACTTTGTAACAGGCGGAAAGAGGCGTAATAGGTCCCATGAAATATATTAATTATTGATAAGGATGACAACTCTGGCGACTTGAGCGATATCCTGTTGTAATTCTGTGTAATTCTAGTAATCTATAAGAGCTACACTATTCATATTTGGCACATACATGCCTTTCCTAAGCATTCAGACCAAGCTTTTTTTAAAATAGAAATACCTACACCCGCATCCACACAAATGAACACCCTGTATTCCTCCAAATAATAGCACCAACCTTAAATGATAGAACATTATGCAAAGAAAACTCATCGATAACACTATACGGTAGTGAAAATATAATACTACCCTAAGAAACCCAAATAGAGGGTTCTCACTGTTGCGAACCATTCTTGTTGTATTTCTACATCATATTATTGTTAAAAGAGTTCTGATATTTCATAACTATTAACCCATATCACATCTAAACTGTTAACTGTTTAACTGTTTGAACCTTTAGCTCTATATGTGAGCCGGGAGCGAAACAAACGATTGATTGAAGGCAAGTCAAAGGCAAAGGCAATGGCAAGGCGGCGGCTCTTTGTGTTCATCATGTGCTACAAGCAGCGGCTTTAATGAGATTTATATCAGTTTTTAATAGCTTTTTGTGACTCTATTGTGTGCGTGTGTTTGCTCTCTCTCTCTCTCTCTGTCTCTCAACCTCTACAACCTGGCTAAGAGCTCGTAAAACATCAAAGCAGCATAAAAAAAATATGGTATATGAAAGCCTTCTATAATTATAGCGGCAAATCAATAAGCAACCGAGCCATACTTACATATTGAGTAAAACTGCATTAAAACTGCGACTGCCCCTGTGCAACAGCTGCAAATAGAAGTGGAAGAAGATAAAAAAAAAAAATACATTATTAGTTGTTAATTCTTTGCATTAGCTGGGAGCCCTTATATAAGCTCTATATATAGGTATATATAGAAATATTTCTAGGTCTATGGTTTATGGTTTTGATCACTCGCACTCAATGACAATTTGATCGGCACCCGCACGAAATGGTGTTAATTCAAATCAAATGACAAAATATAATAAACGACCATAAAATTTAATCCGAATGTTCTCTAAAACGATACGAATACAAAATCACAGAAAAAAATATGTGCTAATTGCCAAAATAAACAACAAATTCGACCAAGAAATCAACATTCAGTTTGTTATGGCATCACAATATCAAACATTTCGTATTCCGTATACACTTCATGGCTCTGGATTTACTTCCCAATTTTGGTATTATAAATTTATAATATTATAAATTTTAATTTTCGAAAACCTTAACTTAATATTTTCATATTCAATTGAAGTACAGAATATTCAAGGACTTAAGTGGAATATTTTTATATATCATTTTGAAAATGATTTTCTATTACATACTATATGAAGAATTAATATTATATACATGTGATTTTTCGACAATATGATATTAAATTTTAAATTGTATTTCTAATTTTAACTATATTCTATTTCTAATCATAAGAAATTACAGAAAATTTTAAATGGCTTCAAATAAAATCTTTTATCTATCTCGAAGATATTATTCGATTTTTAATAATTATTTTAAAATAGAATTTAACAAATCTTCATCTCGATTATGAAGGAGTCAATCACTGTAATTCTTCGGTATATGACTATTCGTATATGCATGAATACAATTACCCAACACAAAAATAAAATTGGAATTTCTGTAGTCAGGTTGACAGTGTATGACACAAAGTAGAAAAAAAGAAAACCAATTAAACTAGCTAATCAAATATTATTGTCATTAGCACCGGGTAGAAAAAAATGTAAACGGCTTATTAGCAGTACCATTTAGGTGTTTTTGTCAGTTTTCTCGTGGCATTGTTGTCGTGCCTCAACCCACAGGCTATGCGACCACACATATACCCTGTAACCACAGCCAAAACATCATGCAGTATGTGCGACATTCGATTTATTCAAATATATATGACATAGGGTACACCATTCATAGAGTATTTCGTACAAGGAGTGGAGTATTCATAGTGTAGAATTTACATGGAGTGGAGTATACAAATTGATGATCATACATATAGTAAAGTATTCATATTATAGAGTATACATAAGTAAAGTATCGTGTTGTTCACATTGCGTGGTATCTCATCGTTGTACCTCGAACAAAATTCACATGTTTACTCAAGTTTGGTTGGCTTTCAAAAATGAAAAAAAAAAAAAAGCTCAACAGTTTAGCAGCTTAAATTCGTTTTTAACTATGCAAACATTGAGTCAATCAATTAGCGATATTATCAGATGTGTATTATATCTCTAAAAAGGCACATGTCAACTCCACAGAGTCAACATGCATCACAAAATATCTCATCATATCATATATAGTACGTATAGCGGCTGCAACAGATGCGATAAGTCCAAGACTTGCGATCGATCGAGGTGAGATTGTATACCCTTCACAAATTCAACATAGAGGGTAGCATAGGTATAGGGTAACTGGCAGCACATTAGAGCTTATTATTGGATTAGAAGTTGCAGTTAACTTTACAAGCAAGTCTATCTATCGAAATCTATCTATTATAATTGGAAATAATACCTGCAAGAGTATTTAAATATAGGGGCTTTATATCTAGAATGTTAAATGCAATTGTCGTGCTGATAAGTTAATGATAAAGTGATTCTTGGACAATCCTGACGAGGAGCTAACCACTTACCTACTATGAATGACACAGCCTTACCTTGACATACCCATTACCGTACCCATAGCTATTGAGTACCTACATATATCTATACCCATGCTCATACCCACAGCTATACCTATAGACGTTGTAATTGAATCAATAATGACAAAAAGGGAGAATAGAAACAACAAAAAATTCGAAAAGGTGCTTCCCCCAATGACAAAAGCAACAACACTTGGACCAAAGCAACCCAAGCGTGTCCCTGACGATGACGATGACGATGACTATGACGGTGTCGGAGTCGGAGTCGGAGTCGGAGTCGATGTCCAAGTCCGTGTCAACAAAGTGCTCAACGGAGTTCCAAACGAATAGAAAATAAAATCAGAAAACGACGAGAACGTCACACTATGAAGCAGGGCTTTTGTCCTGGGTCGTCGTCGAGACACGGCGAATTGGCGAATGGGCGAATGAGTGAATCGGCGAATTGTCAATGGATTCGGTATCTGGGGCTGATCCCCGTCAAGAGTGTTTGGCTCTTTGAATGCAGCCCAGTTAAACAATGAGAGTTTGAATGAGTAACTGAAGCAGGAATTGATAGACGGACTGCTTGAAGTATCTTTTGCGTTTTTAGATTTTCTGTTCGTATGGGTGTATGGGTGTATGGGTGTGTGTGTGTGTGTGTGTGTGAGTGTATGTGTATATATTTCATTTTTGAACTGTCTCCCTGACAGCCTACGAACATTTTGAGTGACGTACAAAATGATGTCGTGTTGTCGTTGTTGTCATGCTAAGGCAACAGCAACAGCAACAGCAATAGCAACACTGACAATAGCAACAACAACAACAACAACAACACCAACAACAACAACACCAACAACACCAACAACAGCAACAACAACAACAACAACAACGACATCCACTATATACACGTCCGCCAGGTTGACTCTTTTGCAGTCAAGCCTCTCTTACTCTCGCTCTCCCATGCCGCCGACATTCGTGTGAGTGCAGTACTAACCCTCCCTCCCCCCCCCCCACCTTACCGTCAACCCCTACTGCTACGACCATACGTCGGTCTGTCTGACTGTCCGCCTGTCCGTCCATGAGACAGACATGCCAAGCGGTAGTGACTTTCGTCTTGCGATTCGCGGCATTTCGCGATTTTTCGAGTGCGACGTCAAATCAAACTAAACTTTATGCCCGGGCCACTTCTTGTGCTCCACCTCCAAAACCCCCAGCACCCTTCAGCTCTCTTTCTCTCTCTCTCTCTCTTTGTCTCTGTCTACCTAACTATGCTTTTCTACTACTCGTTTCGATTAAAAGCGTATAAATTCGACCTTAACCCTTCGCTATGGCATTTTGTTTGAGTTTTTGTCGCTACAACTTGAGTGACAATTCCATATAAGTCATAATCATCACACACACACACATACACACTCTCTATATGTCTCACACACACACGCAAGAGTGTGCTGCACAGTGGCATCAATTGTATTTTTTTGTGAGAGAAATTAACTATGATTAAAATAATGGATAAATGAGTATGGGACCTAAATTTATTTCAATTCAAAAGCCAAATAGCTTTAATTTAAGGATTGTTTTAAGGAATTTATTGCTAGATATAATCTTAAGAAAATTTTAAATACTTTAAATGATTATAGTTCAATCGCTTAGATCTTAAGATTTATGGATGATTAGCTTGGTTTAATTGAAATTAACTATGGAATTTATTAGAAAATACAATTTATAATCAAATTTTCGTAAATTGCACCACTGTGCGCTATGAACAACCTCAAGAAGAATTGGTCTGCAACTCGTTTGGCATTATAATCTGTGAGAGACTTAGAACTGAACAGTGTGAACTGTGAGCTGTGAGCTGTGAATTGAGAACTGAGACTTGAGAGCTAAGAACTGAGAACTGAGCATAGAGAACTGAGAACGAAGAGCTAAGAGCTGAGAGCTGAGAGTTGAGCGCTGTGAACTGTGGCATGAGTAGGGATATATTCAGAACGAATGCAGGCGGAATGGTTAAGGAACCGTGTGGCATTTTGCCGCATATGCCGCGCTTGGCTCTTTTTACGTTAACGTTGTACGTTTCTTTGAAAGGCACACGTCATGGCTGTGTCAGTGTTTATGCCGGCCGAGCGTCCGACCATGCATTATACACGTAGACAGGCCGCTCAGTTCAGTTAGAACCCAGTCAGAGCCCAGTCAGACCCCAGTCAGTGAGTGAGGCAGGCAGGCAGGCAGGCAGGCAGGCAGTCAGTCAGTCACAAAAGGAAGCACTTGAAAAGTGAACACGTTAACGGGGAAAAATAGTTCGTCGCCTCCTCCAAATGCCATTCTCTTGCCGAAGAGCTGGAAGACAGGGAAGACTTCGAAAACTGGCACTGGGACAGGCAAGACTAAGCATGCAGTTGATACGCCACCGCCTGCTTACATTGTGTCGCCCTACTCTTCCCCTACCATCCCAAAAAAAAAAACAAAAACAAAAAAAAAAAAGACAAAAAAGCTAAACACTTGCAAAAGACTCTCGACTCTGTCAATCCCAAATGTGAAAAAGCAATAACAAATAAATAAACACCAAAAAGAACGAAAAAAAAGGACAGAACCCTAGAAAAGATAAACAATTTTTTGGTGGCAAAGTCAAAATCGATGGATATTTATGGCATGGTATTTATTTCGTGTCGTGTCTTGTCTAGGGCAGTCGAGTACTGTTACCGAAAATTCCTTGATTCCTTATATGATGACATTTCATCATATACTTCGTGTTATTTGATATGTGCCTAACTTTGTCAGTTACAAGTGGGTCAAGATTAGCTTACATTCTACCGATTGGAGCAAATATATCAACTCTCTTACGACGACAGCTGCAGTAGGACGTTATTGGCAATAGTTTGACATATCAAAATATATCACAGGGGATATCTTTGCTGTTTTACGATTCTGATAATCTAAGTGATCAAGGTCTTTACCTAGCAAAATTGTTAAATTCTTACATTTCCAATGGAGTTCAATCGAGTCTTCTAATATAAGTTTGCGCCGCAGCCAACTTCACAGTATATCACTGTGTGCTACGTGAAGTTGGCTGCAATTGAATATACGAAAAAGCCTGCAATTTGAACAACTTCAAATCATGCTCTATTTACCATATTCCTTCTTTTTTTAGGAATATTACGAACCAAAAATGTTTTTATTTGTTTGCTTAATTTGCATTTTACTAATACAAAACTCACTTGCATTCATACTCAAACACACACACACTTACACTCACACTCACACTCACACTCACACTCACACACACACACTCACACTCTCAATTTTATATTCATATTGACCTGAAGCATATTTTCGATGAGTGATTGGTTATTATTTTCAAAGATGAATGGATTCAGCTGGAGAGTTGTCTGTGAATACACTCTTATATACTCACACATACAGCCACTCATACCAAACCGTTTTAAGCGATTTCCGCAGCTTCGCACTCATTGCTGTTGCTGTTGTTACTGATGTTGCTGCTGTTGTTATGTTGTTGCTGTTGCGGCTGCTGCTGTTGTGTTTTACTTTTTTTTTTATCGGTGTTAGCGATCATGGCGGGTCGGCAATATCAAAACAAAGAGTCCTGCAGTGCCGTCGATAGGATGAGAAAATAAGATAGCAACAAATTGCCATGGATATGGGTGTCTGTAATCGTCAGATTGGGTAACATTTGCTCGTAAAAGTATCACCAGTGCCAGCCAACGACAAAGACAACAGCAACAATAACAAGAGCAACAACAGCAACAGCAACAGCAGCAGCAGCAGCAACATCCCATAACGTTCAGTCCAATATCGATGGCTGCTGTTGCATGGGAATGTGTGATCTGTTGGCCAAAAGCGACGCCGACGCGCACAGTATCAACACCAGCAACAGCAACAGCAACAGCAACAACAATCACAACAACAACATCACTGATACCTGGCAACCGCAGGCAGATCCATGGCCTATTTCGATTTGCAGTGCGTTGCTGCTGCTGCTGGTGCTGCTGCTGCATCTGCACTTCAATCTGTAACTGCAATTCCAGAGCGGGAGAACGAGTCAGAGAAAGGAAAGGAGTGAGTGAGTCAGAACGAATGAGAGAGAGAGAGTGAGAGAGGGAGATCTGATACTTGCATCCTGAGCCCCAAGGCGGGAACTGAAGCTGCAACAGTCACAGCAGTGGTCAAGCTGCAATGGATGCTGGCAGCGACCGACCACATACGGTGCCAAGGCCCACCTGCCCGCCAAAAAGCCTGGGCCCAACGTTTAGGCCGCTCTCGGTCTGTTAACCCCTTTTCCGTTGCCGCTACCCAACAGCACCCGCCCCTAACCCACCGCCACAGTAGCTGTGGGGCTCTCTCTTTCCGCTTAGATACGACAAAGGTGGGGGAAACGTACCAGCATAAGCTGCGATCGTACCACAAAAACAGTGAAAATATGCAACGAGCTTGATCAACTTGGTCGGCTTTAGTTACGGCCTAAATGTATAAGCCACCATGCCAACAATACCTCTCCAGCAACAGTAATAATATGGCCCCCAGTCATAATACCATGTGTGCAGCATAGACGACGGTCTTAGTCACCGTTTCGGTCACACCGCCTCAGCCTCAGCCTCTCTCACTCTCAATTGAAACTCGAATATCCATTGAGCAACTATGGATTCTAAATCGATGTAACAGTAAGCGCCTATAGAGATATATAACCCTATAAATGGGCTATATGAACTGAACAATGGCATAATTAACTTCCGGCTGTTAATGCACCGAATACCCTGTTTATTCTGTGGGCATGGGCATGAAACGTTGGAGCATTCCAATACATACTATGTATGTTTAAGCGGACATGGTCTCATGGTCTCTTATACCCTTTCAATCTATACACTTCTTTATATTCTTAATCTGTTACTTTCTATTAGACTCTCAATTACCTTTAAATTTTGGTTTCCAGTCAAATTCTTACTGTCTATTCACTACTTTCTTCTCTTCTAGCTGTTTCTCGCTCTTCAATTCAAGTTCTATAGTCCACTCTCTGCTCTTTATTCTCTTGTATCTAAATTCCAATGTCTCTTTTCTAATAGATCTTGCAATTTCCTCGCCATTTTCCTACTTTTCGCTATACTTTTTTTACTACACTAAATCGAACACTAAACTCATTTTGCACAACTCTGCCCCATTCAATCTCCAGTCATTCTTCTCTCTCTCTCTCCCTCTTTCTGCTTCTTTATTCGCCCATCAATCGTTTTGATTTGTTTACTAACATTTTTTGGATTTTAGAAACCTGGATGTATTTCACACGGTTGTTCTAAGATGAAAGCGAAAAGAAGTGTGAAATAAAATAATAATGAGAGATGGCTGTAGGTGTTGATTTATTAGTTGCTTTAACTAGTCTCGTTGCACATTCTCACATTTTCGCCGACCTGGAAAAAAAGCGAGGAGCTCAAAGAAAAACCCAGCAAAGGTTAAGGACATTTGCCAACATGCAACATGCCACAGTTGCAACCAGAACGTTCCGACCATCAATCAGTCAATCTATATAGATATGTATATGCCGACTTGACCAGGTTTAGAAAACTGACCAACTACCCCACTCCGTCACATCCCAATCCCACTCTTTCTCCTATTTTTCAATCTCGTTCTCTCCCTCTCTCTCTCTCTCTGTCCCTCTGTCCCTCTGCCTCGTTTGTGTGCAAATTCTCACCTTGTAGCTGTTGCCTCTGCACCTTGTTTTTTATTTATTTACTTTTATGCGGTATTACATTTATTTTGCTTTTTATTCTCATGTGAACCGATGCCGCTCCTTCTCCTTCTCCTGCTCCTGCTGCTCCTTTCCCAACTCCTTCTCTTACTTCAGCTGCCTCTGCTCCAGCTCCTGCTCCTGCTTCTACTCCTGCTCCTGCTCCTGCTCATTCTTGCTGTACTCTCCACTCTCGTTCGCTTATTGAGCTGGAGACGAGATAAGTGGCTATTTTTTCGTTTTTTTTTTTGCTCCACGTTGCACTGATCTACGACGTTGCACACGGCTCTGGCATCCGCATGCGGCACTTGGCACTTGGCACTTGGCAGTTGCCGGTTGCCAGTTGCAAAAGGCGGCAAAAGATTCGCGTTCGCACATTTTATGATGCCTGAGATTGCCATACTTTTTGCGCCCTCTCACTCTCTCTCTCTCTCTTTCTCTCTGTCTTTCTGCCAATATATACCTATATCTCTCTCACGCTCTCGGTCTCTCTGTCTGTCTGTCTGTCTCCCTCGCTCTACCTCACTGTCTGTCTCTGCTGAGTGATTGGATTGAGCTTCAACACGACTTAAGTTATATCTGAGCTCATTTTGTCTCTGTTTCCACCACAATTCATGCGACCGATACCTCTCTTCTGCCCCCCCCCCCAACACAGACCTGGTTAAGCTCTCTAGCTGTAGCTGCAGCTCGGATCTCTCATCTCGCGCTACCCTCATCTGACGCAGGTGTCCCGTCTAACTGTTTGCTTGCCATAGAGCTCGAGCTCCAATTCCATCAAATTCGATGCGAGTTTGTTAGCAACAGGGTACAGGGAGGGTAGTGAGTTTGATGTTGACTGTTGGCTGTTGATTTGCTTGCCATTGTTTCACTCCATGTTCATTTTGTGCACAGCATCGGGGCATCAACAAGCAACATCATTATCATCATCATCTGCACCCAAACATCATCGTCGTCGTCGTCGTCGTCATCAAGTTGCGCCATTGTGCGGCAGCAACTGGTTTTTCTGTCCATGCTCCAAACTCCTCACTGTCTCACTCTTACTCTTTCTCTCTCTCTCTCTCTCTCTATCTATCTGTGTCGCTCTGTCGCTTTGTCGTGTTGCTGCTCCTCCTCCGCTCGTCGTCGTCGTTTAGTTTTGTTGGCTGCGTTTTGTCTTTTAGCCAGAATTGCCAATCATTCGCAGCCGCAATAAAATTACATGAGTAAAATGTGTCCGCGAGCATTCGTGGTACTTGATCGTTTTCAAGAGTGCGGTAATCGGTTTCAATTTCATCTTTATAGTGTTATGAAACGTTGCGCTCCTCACCATCAACAACAACAACAACAACAACAACAACAACAGCAGCAGCAGCAACAACTGAAAGCAACTTTTGGACTGCCAATGCGACGACGACGATGCGAACACCGACGCCGCCTCCAACATAAGACAAAGAGACAGAGATAGGCATATACAGATAGGGCAACGCACACACACACATACAAACACAGATACACAGCTACAGATACAGTCAAAATGCAGTGGCGCTGCAAAAATCCCTTTCACAGGGGGTCATCGATACTAAAGCCCCGAATAAGGTAGATCGAAAACTTGTAAGGGTTGACTTAAACCTTGAAATCCCTACATAACCCTAGAACTATAGAAATGTAGAACTATATAAGTCAAACTATAACATAATTGGAATCGAATAACACACAGTAAGAGCTATCGTATATGATCGATAAAATTTCATATATGTTGTGATGAACCATCGAACAACTGGGACTATAGCATCGTATAGAAGAGTTTAAACTATCGTATGATATTATACACTGACCCACAATGCGATACTGAAGAATTGTCGTAAACTATTACCAATAAGACCGGCAACATTGCATTCTACAATGAGAACTATCGATGGATGTGATGAACTATCGACAGTTAAAAAAAAATAGGGTTGCATAAAAGTGTGTGACCCACCGAGATATGCGAAAATCTATTGCCAAATAGACCTACAGGAGAAAATAAACATGTTGAAACATATTGAAAAAGCAGGTAAGTATAGTATATCATCTTTGGTAGTGTTAACCATAAATCTGTGGCCGTTATAGTTAAATGCACAACTATCGCATTGAGTGGCTGAGGGTCACAAAACCGTGTGTCAATGTATGCGCTTATACGCAGACTGTCCGCCAGAGATCGTAGTTACCCAAAATGATGTTACAGCCCCCCAATTGCCGTTGCTATTTATGCATATTCAAGCGTGTCTAATGCTCCATAACTGAAGGGAAGCTGCAGTCGGAGCTGCAAACTGAGGCAAAGTCGGAGAGACTGAGACTGAGTGGGTACATGCTGAGCGTGGGGCAGTGGTCGCCCAGGTGCAATACAGCTGCTGCTGCCGCTCGATGTCCAATGTGGAACGTGCAACATTGACGCTCTCACACCCAAAAGCTTCTTGCATCAGCTGCTGCACTCTTGAATGTTGCATGCCGCTAGGGGCTGTAGCTGCTGCTGTTGCTGTTGCTGTTCTTGTTGTTGCAACGGCAACATTTATTGTGAACTAGCAACAACTGGCTGCCTCACTGAGTAGCTGCCTCCGGGCTGTTGCCTACCGACTGGAGCTGATCCTGAGTCTGTGGAACTGCTGCTGCTGCTGTCGCTGTTGACGGTGCTGCTGCTGCTACGATGGAGGCAGCTTCATCTGCCGCCTCTTGTGGCCTGTAGAAAGCAATTCACTGTAATTGCTTTGTGACTTATGGCCCGGCCCAACTTGTGCGCTCGCCGGATCATCAGAGTCAGAGTCGGGCCAATGGCAATGGCAATGGCCATAGACGGTGCTGTGGCATGTTGCAGTTGCGTGGTGATGTTAGTGGCGTCTTGACCTTGTCATGCCATTAAATAAATTCAAACAGAAACTCAAACTCGCCCGGTTTGGCCCATGTGTGCTGCCGATGTCGATGCCGATGCCTGTGCTGCTGCTGCTGTCGATGGCTCCTACACAAGCTCATGCTTCGACTCAGGCTCCGACTCAGGTACAGGCTCTGGTACGGGCGCAAGTGAAGGCTTTGCTTACCGTCTCTGACACCGTCTCTGACTCATGTTCAGTTTTTGCGGCTTTGGTTCAGTCGTGCGACATGACAAGTGCACGCCCAGCTGCCCCCTCTACCCCGCACAGGCACAGGCACAGGCACAGCCACACCCACTGTACGCTGTACGCCCACTGCGGTCGAAAAATGTTGCTGCTGCTTAGGCTTTGACTTCAAATAGGCCTCACATAGCTTGTTGCTGCCGTTCGAACCGAACCGCACAATCGTGATCCACTGGTCACTTGGAACAACCCCTCCCCGCTGCCGGCCCTGTGCACCTTTCGCACACCCAACGTGGCTGCAGCATTGGCCATATAACGAGTTGCCATATTTTGATGGATTCGTCTCTCGAAAGGTGTAAATATTAACCAAAGGGCAGTGCGAAAACGTGCAGGAAAAAAAAACAGAAACTTGCCGCAGAAACAGCATGTCTCTGTCTCTCTCTCATTCTTCTTTCTCTCTTTCTTTTCCCCTCTCTCGCTCTTTCTCTCTCTATCTTCTTTTTCTATCTATCTCTCGCCCCGTCTCTGTCTTTGGCAATTCTCATTCCCACTTTCCCAGTTCCCCATCTCTTCGTTCCGCTGTCAATTGCATATCTTTTTTCTCTTTATGCGTTTCTTCTTTTTGCTGCTATTCTCCTACTCCTTTTCATGCTTCTTCTATTGTTGCTTCTGCATCTTTTGTGATCATTTGTAGACCATAGAGCAAATTAGGCATCCATTCATGGCTCAAAGAGAGTTTTTGTTCAGCTAAAAGACATTCGAATTAGAAGTATGGGCTACCCAAGCAAAGTCCAAAACATGTTATCGATATGTATATCGATAGTAAGTATTAACAATTTTGCATTACTTTCGAATTTATAGTTATAATATTTTTGTATAAATATATTAATATTTACAAAAACTATCAATGTTTACATAGCTATTAAAGTTTTATACGCAGACCGTATTATAATGAGCTAAGACGATCGAAAAGAACAATGCGACATATATCGATATATATAGAGATCGTTAGATACATATTGACAGAGAGAGCGAGATAGAAATTTATATAGAAAGAGAATGACATAGCGGCATAAACCACCAAAACGAGCGCATTAACAAAATGTATCTCACAGATACATGCAGCTGCGGCACGTATCTATAGATAGCGGCATTAGCATATCAAATCGAAAACGCATACTATCGATATATGCACATTTCGATTGGCATGCCAGGCCATAAAAAAAGCACAAGCAACGAAATGAAAAGCAAACCGCATGCAATAAACCAAAATAATGATCGAAAGCATTTCGCCAGCTCCGGGAAAGAGAGACAGAGAGAGAGAGAGAGAGAGAGAGAGAGAGAGTAGCTGTATGGGGGCAGGGGCGGAGGGTTAGCATTGTCATCCCGTTGTTAATGTTGTCTTCGACTCTGACGGCGCACAGCGCCAACTGTTGCCCAGTTATGATGAGAGATGCGGCCCACCCCGCCAATCGCCGCTCCAGCCACAGCCAGAACATTGACTAATCAACATATCAGCACGCTGCAGCTAGAGACAGAGACAGAGAAAGAGAGAGAGAGACGGGTGAGATGTGGGGTAGGTGCAGTCAGCATGCTGTAGAGTTGCATTGCGTGTTTTGGCGAGCAACCCATGCGGCGTGGCAATTGCAGCAGATAATGGTGCAAAGTGCCGGGGCCCGATCTCCAGTCGTAAAGAGTGCACAGTGCATTGGTGGGGCAGTAGGGACGGACACACATACACACACATACATCTGCTGCGTGCCATCTTCTTCTTCTCTTTCATCTACATTTTTTTTTTCGTTTTTCGTTTTTGTGTTTCTCTCTGTGCTTGGACTCCACTTGTCATTAGCTCACAGCTGCCAGCGTGAGCTCAATTACAGGCGCTGCCACACAGTCAATAGTCGTACCAAAAACACCCCCCCCCTCTTCCCCTCTCTCTCTCGCGCTCTCTTTCCCGCCCCCTCTTGCTGACCGCAACACAATCAGCTGCAGGAAATCGCATGCCATTACCAAACTGTCCCACATCATCAATAAATACGAGCTTTATAGTAATTGTGGCAACACTAAAATGTCAACCTCCATCTCCCTACCTCCCTCCCTCTCTTTCGATCACTCTCTGTCGACCTTGAACCTTCCTGCATCTACGACTGCAGCTTCAGCGCCTGCTAATTGCATTGTAGCTTAAATCAAACGAAAAAACACATAAAATATTTAAAAAAAAAAAAAATATTGTGACAAATTAAAAAAAAAAATCGTTAACTTATTTTTTATTTTAGCTTAAAATTAAATAGCGTAAAAAAAAACACAAATAAAAAATCTTAAACAAATTTGTAAAATAAATTCATAAAAAACATTTAAAAAAAAAATAATAATATTAATTTTGTTTTTTATATTTTGCCTCAAAAATAAATACCGCAACGAAAAAACATAAAAAAAAACATAAATAAAAAATTTTACAAAAAATTAAAAAAATAAAATTTAAAAAATAAAAAAAATTATAATTTTTTTTTATAATTTGGTTTAAAAATAAATAGCAAAACGAATACACAAAAATAAAAAAAATTTAGAAATTAAAAAAAATCTGAATCGGCTTCAACATAAATAGCGCAACGAAGAATACAAATAAAAAAGTTAAAAAAACTTTAAAGATTAAAAAAAAAAAAATTATTTTTTTTTATACTTTGGATCAAGCATAAATAGCGCAGTTGGCGTCGCTGCCGCAGTCGACGTCGACGTCGACGTCGCTGCCTGTGGCCAACATCAGCGTGCGGCTTGTTAAAACTTGAAGGCGGCCGCTCAACGTTTGAGCCAAGTTGTTGTTGTTGCTGTTGTTGATGTTGTTGTTGTTGTTATTATTATTGTTTGTTGTTTGGCTTTGACTTTTGTTTGCGGCGCTTTTCTTACATTCAGCAGCAAGTGCAAGAGGCGAAGAGGCAGGCAAAGGCGGAGGAAGGAAAATCAGCTTGGCATGCGTGATAATTTGAATATAAAAGCATATTACTTGGCCCAAAGCGCTGCCACTGGCGCAAACCTGGCAAACAAACTGATAGAAGATGACTACATCAACAACAGCAGCAACAACAACAACAGCAACAGCAGCAACAACAACAACAACAGCAGCAACAACAACAACAAACAGCAACAAAAGAGACGGCATTAATTTCTCAGACATCAAAAATGCATAATTAATTTCATTTTCAACTTATGTCTCTATCTGCTAGAGAATTTCCCAAGAGACGCTAGCAGCAGCACAAAGAAAATGCGAGGGAAGAGATACAGAGAAAGAGGGAGAGAGATAGAGAATGATTGAAAGAAAGAGAAAGATACAGAGTGTGACTGTAAGATTTAGTAAGAGAAAGACCAAGAGCATGGCAGAGTGGGAGAATTGTGAGAGAATTGTCAACTTGAGCTCAAGTTTTAGTTTGAAATTTCTATGCTTTTGTTTTTGCTGTTGCTGTTGTTGAAGTTGTTTAGTTTAAGTTTTAGTTTTAGATTTGTAGAGCAATTAAACGCCGAGTCGAGGCTGGTTTACGATGTGAAAAGAAGCCATTAAGGTCGCGCATGTCACAAATTAGCCAAAATTACAAAACATTTAAGCTTTTCAAGACACCGCAAAAGAGAAAGAGAGCGACAGAGATAGATGGAGAAAGAAAGAAAGAGAGAGAGCAAATAATAGATAAAAAAGCCTGGCACAATGCAGGTCGAACGAATAGCAAGAGTCAAGCGCTTAATTAGCGCCACATCACATTTAAAATGCTTTAATAAATGTTACTAACAAATTTAAAAAAAAATTAATAAAAGAGACCAACTAACTTAAAGCATTCTTAGACGTTACAATTTATAAAGTGTATATTTAAATTCTTTTGATATTATTATATGTAGATTTTAAAACTATCTTTAACGTAAGATAGTATATTTTTAACATTTGATAGGATTCAATTTATTTTAAAACTAAAACTAAACTTACTAAAAAACTATAAAAAAAATATAAAAGAATAAAAGAAACTAACTTACTTTAAGCATTCTTAGAGTTTAAAATTTTGTAGCAATATTTTAAATTTCTGTTCATATTATATCATAAGCTTTAACGACTTCTTTAAATTGATAAATATGTTAAAATAAAAATTTAATAATCAAAATATATAGTACGTATAAAAAAAAAATATTTTTTTTTTAAATTTTGATATTTAATAGGATTTAATTGAAGAATCTTTTAAAGAAGTCAAAATTTAAGAAACTTTGGATATATTCAACGTGCATACAAAATTTCCAAATTTCGATAAAAATCTACAGTAATTTCTAGATAGAAACTTATAAATTGAAAACTCAAAAACTTAAGATATATATTTTCAAGTACAATTCACATCAAATTATTGCATTATTAAATTCGTTTTATGACATATTTATGTTTCATATTATTTCCAATAGTGATGTAATATATATTAAATATGTGAAAATTTATACCATAGATTGTAATAAACATTATATCATATAATATTACATATTATATATAATATTACACTATACAAAATTGCCATCTTCGAAATTAAGCAAAATTTGTTGCTTTAAGTGTGGCGAAAGCGCTATGCAAATATTTGCAGTGCACTCGAATTGAATGTTTTGGTGCGTTTGTTGTGGATGCTGTGGATCCAACTTGTATTTATTGACTTAATTCAGTGTGTGTAGTGTGTTGTATAGTGTAGTGTAGTGTATCTTATGCGAGGCACTGTATGGTGCGACTGCTGGCCGAGTGCCAATAAAATGTGAGGCATGTTAATGCTGCAACAGACCAAAGCTCTGATTAGCATTTCAAATGTTTTTGCCAATTGAAAGGCGTCCGTTCCAAAGACCGAACGACTATCCGACTGTTTGTCTGTCCAACTGCCCAATTGTCCATCTGTCCATATGTCCATCTATTCGTCCGTGTGTCTGTCAATGCTTAGAATTGATCTTGTGCGAGAGAATACGAACGCTGATTCATGCGATACTTCAAATCGTAACATCGAAAATGTATTTTATCAAAAATCCAAAAATTAACAATAAAACAAAAAACCAAAAACAAGGCACGTTTTGATATTTTTTTTGTTGTTGTATCGGTAAATGTGTATTAATAATTGCGCCATGGTAATTATTATTATTGTTATGTTTTTTTTTTTCTGGTTTCTGATTTGATTCCATTTCATTTTATTCCTATTGATTGACCTTGTCAGAGATGAACCGCAAAGCCAAAGGCCGTTGGAGCGTAATGGAAATTGGTCATGAGACAAATATGGAGCTCAACTTTAACTTCCAATCGAGCTGACTTGCCAAAGGAAAGAAGATAGCTATAGATAGTCGACAGATGGAGACAGACAGAGACAGAGATGCAACACTTGGCGCTCTCTCACGGTCTCGTGACTTTGACTCTGACTCTGACGGTGAATCTGAATCTGAATTGATTTTGTATCAGTTATGAAAAATATCAGCGGAAAATACACATTTTGTGAATCTATCAGATACAGATCCTTAACATCTAGCAGATAATAGAATGACAAGCTATGCCAAAGATATAGAGTATCTAATAGATACAAGATGTCTAAAAGAAACACAATTTATTAAAGTCGAAATATATATGAAAGAGACTAGATATACAAATGATTGGTGAATTTCCAACACATTTAAAAGTTACAATATATCGAATAGATACGGGATATATATTTACGATATTTAAGAGGTAGAATGTATCTAAAAGATACAAGATATCTTAAATATACATATAAATATCTATATCATACATAGACGTCCACGAGCTCTGAGATATTTACAAGATACAATATATCTAAAAGATCCAATACAACTATAATAAATAAAATTAATCCAAAAGATACAATATGTCTAAAAGATATTAAATATCTAAAATAATTACAAGATATCTAAAAGTTCCAAGATAGAATTTACAAGGTTTCTAAATAAAAAAAGATATCTAGAATATACAAGATATCTAAAATATAGAAGATATCTAATAGACACAAGATACCTAAGATTTCCTACGTTTCCTAATGATACAAAATATTCAATTAATAAAAAGTAAAAGTATATATACACATGTATCTGTATCTGCATTCATAGATTTAATTTTATTGAATCTGTATCTATTGATGTCTGTATTGTTATCTGTAAATGTATCTATGTCTACATTTATATATGTATCTATTTATCCCTGTATTGTTATCTGTAAATGTATCCATGTGTACATTTATATTTGTAAATCTATATGTATATATATGAGTTTTATTATATTTATGTATATATATATGTACATTTATGTATCAGTATCTACATATGTAGTTGAATCTGTATGTGCATCTGTATTCGTATATTAAAGCAGACGGGAACGCATGTTTTCCCCCCTTTTTTTTGCGGAATACGAAATACGAGAAAATCGAGCAATTTGATTTGTGCTTATTATTTCAGGCAGAGGCGATTAAAGAGTCTCGAGTGGCAATGCAGCTATAACTGTAGCTGCTCAACTGCAGCTGTGTTTTGCATCTGTGTATCTGTATCTGTATCTGTGTTTGTGTATCTCTGCAATTCGCACTCGGCACTCGGCACTTGGCTTGATTTTACCTTGAACCGCGACCCCATTGATGACTGCACGAAGATGGAGAATGACGGCGTATAGCATATGTCTGAGGAAGGGAGGGCTGTGTGGGAGCGGATTGAGCTGGCAATTGTGATCGTGATAGTGACTCTGATTGCCACTGTCACTGCGACGACGACGAAGACGACGACGGCGATTGACGCGCTGCCAGAGCCGGCAAACAGATACAGATACAGTTACAGATATTTACATTCACAGATACATATACAGTTACAGATTCAGATGCAGATACAGATACATTTAGATTCACATATACAGATACAGATACAGATACATATACAGATACATATACAGATACAGATACAAATACAGATACATTACATTCACATTTACATTTACAGATACATTTACACTTACGGAAACGGAGCTGAGCTAAACTCAAACGTGAAGCAGCGATTAGAGAAGGAGCAGGAGGGGTGCTAGGGGTGCTGGGGGTGCTATAGAGCGGGGTTAAAACATATGTAAACAATGTAGAAATGAATTAAAACTGATTAGCAAAGCGATAGCCGCATTACGCATACGTTATGTTGTCGGATTCAATCAATCGAATTGCAATAGCAACAGCGATTTAATTGCATCATGATAACTATATTAAAAGCATGACTGAATAATAATATATATATATACCCGCTCTATTTACATATATATTAATATATATATATTCCGTTGAATACTGCAATATGATGCCCAATTGAGATCCCTGTGTCAATTTTTGGTGTGTGCAATTTTTAGGGCAATTTTTTGGCCAATTTTATGCATTCGCCATGCTCAAACTTGGCTTATTTAACACACATAAACTCATTAAAGTTAGCATGACTGACTAGCTCATACCCTGTGTTAATCAGTCGTTCTCTCTCTCTCTGTCTTTCTTCCCCATTCTCTTTCTGCAATTGAAGGGGAGAATTCAATTTAAACTTAGCCACAACAAAACACAAATAAAAACAACTACAACAAGAAGAAGAAGAGGAGCCCAAAACACCGCAAGAGCGCGAATTGCAATAAATTGTTTCATTCGCGGCACGACGCGCACCTGACACATAAGCCCCGAATTGTCGTCTTCATTCTGCAGGCCAAAAAGCCAGGGCCAAGACTCTCACAAAGACCCAAAGCCAGAGAAAGAGCCAGGACAGAGACGGAGTCGAAGGCAAAGCCAGAAGAAAGACTGAGAAGAAGAAGGCAGCGCAGGGTTGTGGCTGTCGCCGCTGCGTACCGAAACGGATCGGATCGAAACATATAGCAACGGATCCAAATGGAACGAAGCAGCCCAAGACTCAGGCCAAAGGCAGCAGCAGCAGCAGCAGCAGCAATAATAATAATAACAGCAACAGCAACAGCAACAGCAACAACATTTAGCCGCCTGCTTGTAGTTGATATTGAACATCTGGTGACTTGCTGTGCCGCACCGTGCACAGTGGTACCAACACACACAAACACACGCACACAAAATTGCAACATGCAATTAGTCTAAGCTGCAGCAAATGCGATGCATGCCACAACAGATTTGTGTAAAGAAACTATGCCTAAGCCCAAGCTTAACTGCAACTATATACATATATTAATATATATATTATAAGCACAACTATGGCTAGTTTAGGGCAATTACTATATCAAAAAAAGGCTCAAGTGGTTCTAATTTAAAGAAAATAAAAAAGTTTCTTGTGTTCGTGCCACAAATTGGCAAGTCGTGCGTGACACGCTGAGTTCCAAAGACCTACAAGTGTATATAAAGAGGGAATATACTATAAATGATTTGAAATATATATATAAATATATATATATATATATAGATTAGGCTAGGTTGGGTAGGTAGACATCCGCAATGGTGACAGTGTCGCCCATAGACCAAATTTGGGTTTTTAGTGGTACCGGATCTATACAGTTATAAGTTTCCATTTAAATTTTTTGAACACACTTTTCTCTTTTGGTCGAATCGCCTTGAACTTTTCTCTAAATCTCAATAAAATTATAAAAATAAATAAAATTAAATAAAATAATAAAATTAGAATTAATGAAATAAAATTTACTTAAAATACAAGAGCGATTTGGGTGTACTTCCCATGGACCATCAATGTGTAATATTAGCTAGAAAGTAACAGGGTTCTTGTCCCTCAACGAAGGTTCAATATAATTATAATTTACTTGTATAATAACTACTTGCAAAATATTGAACATAATATTTTATTTTATATATACAATATTTTATGTATATATATACATAGTTTGTTATATTGACTGTAACTTGTATTTTTTTTTTTAAGACATAAACATTATGCTTTGACCACTGTGCAGCGGCTGCACTGGCGACACTGCAATTATTCGCCAGTACGCGCGGGTGCGCGGGCGCCGCGGGCAACACCGAGGGCCAAGAAGAGCAGATTCAACGGATTATGAGAGCTGGCGCTGGGACACTGTAACAACAGCAACAACAACAGCAACAACAACAGCAACAACAATAACAACAGCAACAGTAACAAGTACAACATGTCGAGGTATGTGAATATCCGTTGCAGATACCCTGCGCTACCCTGCGCTACCCTATACAGGAGCAATGCTGCTGCTGTTGCACATGTGTGTAATATTGTTGTTGTTGTGGATGTTGGTGCTGTTAATGTTGTTGCTGCTGCTGCTGCTGCTGCTGCAATTTTATGTAGAGCCAACGGCAGCAGAAGGAACCTCAACCCGATCCGAATCGAGCGAACCTTCAGTTGAACAGAGCGTGCAAAATGATTATTGTCCTGCCGCGAGGGCGAGGACTTGGAAATGGAATGGAAAGGGGGAATGAAAGGGAGATTGGAAGAGGAAATGGAAGGAAGGAGGATAGGTAGGGCGCAAAAGAGCGAGATCGAATGTGATCGCAAGGGCTGTATTAGCAGAGTTAAAAAGAAGTATTGCTTACAAAAAAAAAGCCAGCACGATCTGCACACACACACAATCGCATTACCCTTCTCTCTGTCTCCCACTTTCGATCTCTCTTTCTCACTTTACCGGAGTACTGGCTTTTCGGAATGGCTTTCCACCTCATTATAAGTTGGCTTTAGTCTGCTAATTCATGACGAAATATGCTAATTAATAACCGCAACAGCTCAGCCCCGCACAGGGACCGAGTGGGCATGGTCATGGTTGCACTGTGGTGGGAACGGTACCCTCGAAAGGGTTGTGCATCAGCAACGGGCAACTTGTTATGCAGCTGATGATGAATGCCTCATCAGAATTGTGAATTATGAGGAGCCACACTACTGTCAAACTTCAATTTACTACAGATATAATACGATATATATATATATATATATATATA